>JAWDHC010000384.1:0-21881 GCA_036172615.1 Curvularia verruculosa
TGATTGACAATCTCAAATCAGACTGAACTGACAATGGTTAGTTTTGCAAAGGAGTACCTAGACATGGGGTGAAACTGGTATGGGACCACTGATATAATTAACAAACAAAAAGAAGAAGGGAGGAAAAAAGAAGAAAGAGCGGGCTACAAACACATGTTTTGGAGATCGGGAGAAAATTCTAGGAAACTTAGTAGCGACAACAATAGGAAACCTGTAAATCGAAGCGAGCGAACCTGCTTATCAGAATTCCTTACTTTGAACCCGAACAATTTAAAATTTACAGTTGTATCAATGGCTGTGCATGAGCTCTCAAGGTCTCAACTTGTATTGGCGAGTTGCAGTGTTCCAAGTCGAATTTCACTCAACTTCTGCTACGTACTCTCTATGACTAGCACCTTCAAACTACTAGAATGTATCGGATACACAAGTCCCGTACATCTATTCCGGCTATTTACATACAAAGTTTCATTCAATCGCGGAGAGAAACCCCGCGTCACCGGCAGTAGAAGCAAGTACTGCATTTGATAATGGGTAAATTAGTCCCATGGTCTTCTCGACATAAGCTTTGTATTTGTTAAATGAGATCTTCAACGACTTTCGTTGTCTCATGGTCCATGATTGAATATTTTTCCAGGTGTTTGTTTCGGATCGCAGATATCCTTGCATAGGCCGGAACCATAGTTGGAACAACTGATGATGTTCAGGGTAGCATCCGTTCCAGCAGTGGCAGTTGGCCCAGACACATCACCTAGTTGGGCCGATTTCATGTCTATTCAAGACGCTGCTTTCATAGTTGCCTTGGAATGGGCTCTGTATGTGGTGTTGATATTGAGTCTTCTGGTCCAAGCTGTATGCTAGGCAGAATTCAACAACCAGAACAAGACTTGAGTCATGCCCATCTAGTACCACGAATTTTTCGTCAGCTTTCTAGCTCTATGATAAAGATACCTATCATGAGTTAATGATTTGATTGATGTTTGAAAGTGATATGAATTCCAAAGAATCGAATATAGTAAAAGAAGACAGTATTGTAGCAAAACAATAGCTCAAGACATCCTCTTGGCCTTTTTACTAGCCCGTCCCTCATTTACATCCTTATGTGTAATGTTTCCATCGCCATGCGCCAAATTCAGTGCCTCCTGCAAGAGGCGCTTTTCCCCTAGCCTTACTTCGATGGCCATGCGATGCCTTCTAGCGAGGTCATCTCTGCTGAGAAGCGCTTCGTCATGCTCGATTGTCGTAGGGTATTGTGCTAATCTTGCCTCCAAGGCCTTTTTTAAAATGGTGTTGTACACGGCATCGTTACGTTTTCTTTTAGAGTCACGCTTTTTCAAAACTTTCAGAAAGGCTTTGAACTGCTCTTCAAGTTCTGGCGATATCTCACGAAGAACTGCTGGTTGGGTCAAGGTACCATGATGTGATGGCTCGCCCGAATCGCGTTCAATGACGAAAAATTCCTCAAACTCAGCATCCATCTTTCTCTCCATCTCACTCTTGACAGGTGTTAGCCTACGACTTGTTTAACATAAGCAAATGAAAAGATGACACCCACCTCAATGTCTGCAATAGCTTCTTGCGACAGTTCGAGTTCTTCGGCAAGTGCTGAGCGGATAAGACTCCAGGGAAGTTCAGCAATGTCGTATCTTCTGTGTTCAGGTGTCACGTAACCATATCTTCGAAGTAGCTCAGACGAAGGCAGAGGCCCATAATAGTTCAATATCTCAGAACCAGCCGGGATGCTCTCGGAAAGCGAAGTGACCTCAAGGTTGTCACCGTGATGGACATGGGCCTCAAAGCCGGTCTCGTTAGCGCGCTATAAATCCAGATGATTGGGAACCTTACATTAAATTCTGCATTGGCGTTGAGTAGATCGGCCATAGGCACCATGCCCATGAGGGTCTTGCCTTCTCGGTCCTCAATCCAGCCATCTTCCTCTTCTTCCGACTGCTCGCCCTCGTTCTCCAGATCAAATGCATATGCCATGACTGTGCTGCCCATGCGATGTGCGAGTGCAAGCAGCTCTTCTTCATCCAGTCGATGAGCGCCATTCGGATAGAATACTTCTGCATGCTTTGCAACAATGGGCAGAATTCGCGACCGTAGCATGGAGTCGCTTTCGTTCTTTCCAATCTTTTCAGTCGTCAGAGAGGTGCCCTCGAGCTCCTTGAGTTCTGCCTCTGACCAGAAGATTGGTGTTTCAAAAGTTTGTGGTAATATGTCGAGATATGGCTTCCATCGCGAGCTTTCACCCTGCAAGTACTCATACAGCATGATGAGAATGAGCGAGCCCCATGAATCTAAAGCTTCGGTTTCATCTTCCTCATCTTCCTCGTTGGTAGGGTCATCAAAGACTTCAGGAATTTTTCCAGCAAGTTTTGACGTGTGTACATTGATGATGAGGTCCCTCGGTATTGTGAACAGAGTAGTGTCTTCGGAAATGTTTTCCTTTGCAACTGGGCGAAAGTGAGTACAAGCACGACTGCACAGCGTGAACGCTGCTGCACTTACTAATGCCGCGCCCGGCATCCGTGGATCTCAAGTCTTGAATTTCCAAAAGATCATCTCGGAAAACGCCTCCTGAATCCCTAAACCAGGCTAAGAAGCGTTCACTAGCTGTTTGGAAATCTGACATTGTCCCCCTAGACTCAGTGTTCGAAATGGCAATACGAGGGACGGATATCGCAAATGCCGAATCACCTGCAGCAAATTCTGCGGGTTGATATTAGACCGCGCTAATGTACATGGAGATAACGCCCAACAGAGATTCAGGCTGCTGAACTTAAACAAAAATTAGAATTGTTGTAGAAGCAGCTTCAAGTCTAGTTTTAGCGACGACCATTCATCTTGAGCAGCGATTATCGGGTGCAGACGGTGAAGGTTGAGCGGCACGGTTCGGTGTCTGTTGGCTCAGATGCCAAGCATTAAGCCGCCGCTAGCTGCACACCGAGCCGTATATGGAAAGGCGTGGCGCTAGCATCTTATCTCGCAGCATCTGATAAAAAATTTGCCCTTTGAGCTCCACACCCACGCACATCTCGGCGACACCCACTGTTATTGTCATGACCCACCGAGTCCGAGCCGCCAATTCTGAGCTGTCAGCGCTGCCATAAAGATTCAAAAGCCGTGCTTGGAGCAGTCATCATACCCAAATGAACTATAATCGCTCCAGTCGGGCCTGGGATATGTCGAATCACAGTCATTCATTGCCGTGTTGCTGGCCAAAGCAGACTACATTTGGCCATCGTAGAATCAGCATCACGCTTACCAATCCGGAGGCTTTTGCAAGCTCTTTCAGGCGATGCGGTCGAGCAGAGTTGTGAGACAAAGGGCCGAAAGCTGCACTGCTCCGATAGTGGAATCGCGGGCCACAGTAACTCATTTTGTGCTAGACAATCGTACAAAATCCGCTTGCTCGCTCGCTTTGCTATGATAACTCATCTTATCTGATCACCCTCCTCCTTGACTGTTGCTTCTATCTACAATGCACTCTGGATCCACTGCGACCTGCGCAAGAGAAGACATTGACGATGAAAAGTCCAGTCCCATCCAATCTGCTCAAGAGCTCAGTCACAATGGCGCAACGTCTAATAGTGACGCCTCGACTACGAGAACTGATCAAATTCCCCTCAAGATGAAATTATTCGCTGTTCTTTTGGTGACAGCGATCGGGTTTGGGTCCCATTGGAGCAGCGGCGTGACTGGGGCAATGAAAAGTACGCTCAAAAAGGCATGATCATAAACTCGTATCCTCTTCAACCATGAAGCAATCATTGACGGTAAACAGCAATTGCATATCAACAATGCCCAATATGCAGTTCTTGAAGCAAGCGAAGACTTTATGAAGACTGCGCTGATCCTTGTCAGTGGTCTTGTCACCGACAGGATTGGCGGCGCAAGTTCGTGCCCCCTCTCCCCACAACAGCCGTGCTATCTCACTCACCTTTGCTAATAGATGCTATGCTCTGGGGAAATGCTATCTACAGCATCGGCGCCATATTCATTGCTGCCGCCACCACAGTCCGTTCCTATAAGTTCATGATCTTCGGCGTCGTCGTGCAAGCGTTTGGAGACATCGCTACTCAGGTCGCACAGTACAAGATCTTCAGTTCATGGTTCGCGCCTTCCAATGGATTTGCTTCCACCCTTGGGTTTGAGCTTGGCATTGGCAAGATTGGATCTTTTGTCGGCAAGGCGACTGCAAACGTCATCGCAAAGAAAACCGGAGATTTCAGTTGGGTGTACTGGACAGCTGTGTTCATGAATCTCTTCACAAACGTCATGACCCTTGTCTATTGGTTCTTTTCCCGATGGTGCATGAAGGTCTACTCTGGCACTGCTGACCCAGCAACGGGCGAAAAGCTGACGGAGAGCAACAAAAAGTTTGAACTTGGTAAAACACTAAGGTTGCCCTGGCCTTTCTGGGGCATCGTCGCCTTTTCGCTCTTCCAAACAAGCACAGCAGTCGTTTACTCTCAGAATGCGACCGAGATGGCTGAGCTGCGTTTCAACATCGATGCTGTAACTGCCGGTTGGTACTCGGCCATGTCGCAATATCTGGGCTTCTTTCTCGTTCCCCTCATCGGCGTTTTCGTGGACCTGTTGGGCAACCGCCTTTCTCTGATGCTCTTCTGCGGCTTTGGTATGCTCATATCTATGTGCTTGGCCGCATGGGGCCCTTCTATTGGCGGGACTGCAGCCTCATTTGGTATCTTTGGCGTTGCATCCATGTTCGGGCCGACCGTCATCATTGATTCTATCCGCACCTCCATGTGGTACCAGGAAGTGTTTGGTTCGGGCTATGCAGTCAAGATTGCCGTGAACAACAGCATGAACATTATCATCCGAATCATCACCGGTGTGATTCAAGATCACGATAACAACTCCTATGACACGTGGTCATTGTGTACGTAGTGCTTGCAGCTGGTTCCGTTGTCGTCGCGGCTGTGCTTGTAGCATGCGGCTTTATCAACCCAGATGTTGGACACCTGCAATGGACTCGGAAACAAAGAATAGCAAAGGGTGATCTGATCAATGAGAGGAAGAAATCGTTCACCACTGGGTCTCAAGGCCAAAGAAACCGCAGAGTCAGCGCGACACTGTTTGTCGCCCTTATGCTTTTGATCGCTGGTGCTTGGTCAGCTTACTTTTGGGGAGTTGCCACTGGGAATAATAATTAGGAACCAACCAATTAGTAATGGATAGATTGTTTAGAGCAAAGACTGCAATGTACAGGAATATAGGCCTTCAACATGTATCTGTAATGACAATGGAATGAAAGGAGAAATTAGATGAAATATCTCTCGAATAAAAGGCTACTAGCATATCATGAAGAGAGGACTTCCTGTTCAACGTCCAGAGCTTGTGGGACGATGGGTACATAAGGGTGAACTACTCTGATTTCTCGAGGTATGAATCGAAAACTATAGGCTGATCTGAGCCTATTTCCTAGCTCCTCTCATTGATTGTATGCTTGTCGCATAAAATATCACCTCTGCTAGAAGATGAGTAAAACGAAAGTGATCTTCATCCCAAATTTCGCTTGCATATTTAAGTTCCAACACCACCACTTGCACGTTGGCTAACTATACCTAGAAAGACCTTAGAGAACTATAGGAGCAGACATTCGAAGTAATCAGGGCTTTTTGGGGTATGTTCCCGCCTGTCTTAACTTTAGTCAGCACAATGGCTTGAATGATATAGCAAATAACATCTTGATAAGAAGTTTGAACCCGTCTCTCAGTAAGTTATATTTTTTGGGAATGAGTGAGTGTAACACTGAATGATGTGTATCTGGTAAGGCCTTGTTACGAAAGATGTTCCAATTGAGTTAACGCTAACGTTCTGCGACTAGTGGACAGATGATACAGGTATGTAGGCATGGGCTGCAAGGTTCAATAATCATGCTTTCAGGCTGGATGAATAAAGAATATCACTCACTAAATATGAAAGGAACTATCTGTGAGATCAGAACACAATGATCCTCGCGTCTCTTCCTTGGGTCAAAGCTCTGTCGGAACCCTGCCTGGCTACGAACCACTGTTGACTACACCACCCACCTATTCTTCAAGGTTGCCGTGCTGAAGGAATAGCGACGCATTCTTCATTCTATTGTTTGACAGTTGGTTCCAGAGGCTGGAAAGGTCTTCCAGTAATATGAAGAGGGATGCGCCTCATTCAGCCCGTCGTTAATAAGAGGTGTGCTGATTCTCGGTCTCCAGTCACTTCCTCGAGTAAGGTAAGGTATATAAACTATGTTCAATGAGATCACAAACTGGTGAATATTAGGCTTTATTACCCGGCATTACTACAGCTCGGCTTCTCACTGGCAGTAATTGATGGGGCAACCGACCATCTAAGCCAGGCTCTTTACGACCTTTGTTCGTAACCGGAATATATAAAACCCTTGCGACATGAGTCACTTAAGGTTTTAAAATAGAATGGCATGACCAAAGCTGGGATATTCAAACTTAAGCTCATAGATAGTATAACGAAAAAAAGCCAGCGTTTCAAGCCCGGGGCTGTGGGTTAGTACGCCTGGCCCTGCCTCTGATACGAACCTGACTGTAAATTTTGGTCATAATAAGATGCTTGACAGTGGAGAATTTTACTCTTTCCAACGGCGTCTTTCCACTTCAAGGTATACAATTGTGATCCTATTACGCTCGTATGCCAACCCGAAAGCTCACTTGAGCCTGATAAGTTCGACAAATATCGTTACACAAAGATGGCAGACGATTCAAACAAAGAGTTGTTCAGCTGCTTTGCCTGGACGAGACCTGAGCATACGGGCTTTGGATTCAGGAGACCCCTTTTTGCAGGGCCCTTCTTCGCAGCGATGGAAGTCAAGATTGCTCTTGTAACATCTCACTCAAATATCGTTTTAAGATGGCAAAGAAAACCATAACTACTGTTATAAGAATGGTCGGGTTTTGCACTCGGATCCGATGGCACAATTGATGGTCAAACAGCGCAAGAGAATAGACGAAAGTATTCTCCTCGCCTGAGTAAGGAATACCTACATTTATAGCGACGGTGTATGGTTAAGTGGTCACAATAGTCTGAGGCTTTACCCAAATCTCGTCATGTAAGTAGAAGCCTACAGGGATGTATATATAGATTTATATCTATTAATTATAAATTAATGCCACGACGTGTTGTGTAGATTTCTAACACGTGATCGAGTATCAAGGCTCGATGATTAGGTCTAGATAGACGCTCTATTAACTAATTGGATAATTATTAGTAAGTAAGCTTCACCTACTCTATCAGGAGGAGTAGAGGTTGTTGGGGATTAAGAGCGTTGTATTGAATTCTATGGGAGGTAGCAGCTATATAGAAAACCGCGCTAACCATATTTGGATATAATATATGCGTCATTGTTTACTAGCCATAGCTATAGTTTTCTTCAGAGGTTAGGATATGTGGTAAACAATATAAGTGGTCTATGCATGCTGTATTTTGACCTCTACAGCCTAGACAGCATACGATCTTTTAGTATTTACTAGTTTCTAGCAAAAGCTTAGCTTGCAGAATGTAGTAAGCTCTCAATGAGTTTTGAAGCTTACTAGATATATTTATTCATACTTATAGTTATCTTAACGCAATGATTAGCGCTGGAAATTATAGAATGAAGGATATCATTGGTTATTTTATGTCTTGATATTACTTAGACACATCGATAGACACTATTTAGTAGCTAGACTAGTACTATAAGTAGTGAACAAAGGGTAACAGCTGTGATTGTTAGCATCAAGCCAGTCAACCTTACTGGCGGCCCACGACACGTCATAATACGATCTGTAGTTCTTGAGAATCGTGTATTGCAGCAGCGTAGCAGAAAGGCGGTATATATAGCTTCTTATACATAGATAGTACTCGTTGGCTCTCGTCCACACTATGCGCATGTTGATCGTGAGATAGCCTTCAGATGTGTCGCGTTGACCTAGACTGAAAAAGCTACGGTAACACTCAATGAGCTATACTAGGCAACACGAGTTGATAAGATTATAATTGATGGAGAAATGAGCTCTAGTCAATATAGTTATCTATTTAGTATTACCAAGCGGGATAAGTATTTAAGCAACTATTGAGCTAAGCAGATACAAGATACGCAGTTTGCGACAAGAATAAGAGGTGAAGGGCGCTCAACGTATTACAATGCGATCTGCACGTGATACGCATCGTCGATACCTTTCTTTATAAAGTAGCAAAATCTCGATTTCCAGAAATATGTCGTGTTTCTCTCCCACCTCAGTGCAGTGCCTGGTGGATATCGCTTACCTAGTAGGCATTTTTATTGATCACGAACTACACTCTTTCACTACAAGGATTGTACTGCTCCTAATTAAGATCTGCCTTCAATATATCAGGCTAAAGTGATATTTTTGAAGGTGAACCTTATTGGTTCGTGACAACGAATGTGCAATAGTACAATTCCAGTTTACATTCAACGCTTTATACTATTCTGCCACTATCTCGATCAATCTAATTCAAATCGATTTGACACGAAGGACTGACATCCTGATCGATGACCTAGAGGTTGGAATTCGTACTCTTGTCTTTGGCTTTTGTCTCCAAATTCTAGTAATGGCTTCAAACCATACCCAAAATTGGATATACAGACAGCTGAATTGATGCAAATCAACGTCGTAAAAGCTAATGCCGCGCCAGCAAATAGCATCATCTCGTTATCCATTACTAGTTTGTGACCCATAATTTGCTTCCTTAAATATACAATACGACTAATAAGATACGCCATTTCTCCTAGTCGAAGCAACTGGTAAAACCGCTTGTCAGACAATTCAACTAATAGAAAACGCATATAAGTATACTTACAAGCGTGACAAGGGCACCTAACATGTTCTCAGTTCTTGTGAAATATATACCGAGGGCTATTTGTAGTAGAACCAACGGCAACAGACACACTATCAAAGGGAATTCGGGGGCTCTAAAATGGACCTCTACTATGCCGTATAATGTGAGGAAGGCGAGAAAGAAGTAAACTTCGGTTTTAATCAATACAATGAGGACCTGACACATATATCAGCTTCTTTTTCGCGCGGTTAAAAACTCTAGCCAAGCATGCGTACCTTGTAGGTGAGAAAGCGACGTCTTGTTTGAGGGCTCCCACTAACGTGGCGGTAGATTGCCCATGCAAATTCTTTATGTAGCTTGTATGCAAATGCAAACAACCCTAGGCAACAAACCCCCACGACAACGGACAACGTGATTAGCAGTGGAGACACAACCTCCCATATGTTCTGGGACAGGTCAACAAGCGGTATGGTGCCCATTGAGCGTGCTTCTTCCAATCCGGAGAGAACTATAGCGGTCTTCCCATATTTCATGACGTCGAAAATAAACAACAACACATTGCAGATGCATATGTTGTACAACAGCACATTGTTCTTGACACGAAGCGCATCGAGCGTCAGAATGACTTGGTAGGTTAGACCCAATACTGCAAGTGCACAGTTTATAGGTATGGAAGACACATTTGGCACTTCGAATGCTCGCGGAACAATCCAGGCTAGATATTTCCAAAGCACAACACTATTTGCATACGCTTGTTAGCGCAAACATATTCAGCCCTCGTAAAATTGATGATTTCTTGCAAAGAGATCTTACATTTCTAAAACAGTCCCGCATATTGCCTGTGCAGTGATGATTCCAAGAAATCCCCATTCGCTGTCCGTCCTCGGCCGATATATGCTCATTTTTAGCGATGTAGGTTTTTCAGTAATCAAGAATACAGAAGGCGGCGTGGCTGGAAATAGAAGCATATGTATTTTTAAGCGAGAAAAAGAGAGTCAGGGGTTCACGCTCCCTAAAGTTTCATCAGCAGTCCGCGGCATAAAACTGTCTCTTCGGCTCGTGTGCCAGGGTTTTCATTCACTCGTCAAAGCACTCGGCGAAGCCGAACAACAGTTCAGTGTTCGCTGTTTAGTCCACCGACATGACGCTTGCGGCATGGCGTGAAACCTGTTTTAAAATCATTTTGCACTACTCCACTTCACATACCCAAACATAGAATCCAATCCCAAAATCTGCATTTCAAGATCATGGGAAAGTATGCCAAGCCCCTCTCAGCTGGTGATCGACGGTGGGCCTAAGTGGGCCTAAGTGGGCACGCTAGCTTAGTGGGGTCAATGACAGCGTGTTCAGGAGACTGAAGGCAGATTTTCGGGAGCCCATGATGAAATTGCGATTAAAAACTTCCCCCAATGTTAGTAGACAGGTCCTGAGACCTTTCCTGCGGAGCATTGGCAATGTCTTCATACGAAGACCTTCACTGCAGCAATTGCTACTTTAGCAGTAATAAAGACCTTTGATATCTGTCTTTCCCGTTCCTGGCCATGTCTAATCTCTAGTATGATTACCGGTGGCCAACATGGTTACTTGATAGAAGCAATAGAGGAAGTGGCTAGCGCGTGTCACAACAATATTTCTATGAATTCGCTACGATTTGCGAAAGGTATGAGATCTTCAAGTGGAAAGATATACTCGTAACTTTATTCTGCTGAATGCCAATAGCGGTAGATAGCAATAGTATACTCGTGATTAGACCCAAGTAAATTCAATCAGAGTACGACGATAAATCTTTTCTCAACATATAAACAGCTGGAGAGAGAGCTAGCAGTCATATTTAACTGTAAGAGACCAAGCCCATTAGCATTAGTCGCCTACCCTTCTGCTTTCTTACTTACCTCACCTTCCGTTCCTTTCTGGGCACCTCTCAGCGTTCCTTTCCTTCGCTTCCCTTCTCTCCCATTTCATGCTGCTCTTAGCGCTTTTCAGGGACTTTTCCAGCCCTTTTGAGTGCTTGGCAAGCTTAGGATTTTGAGAAAATACTATTAGAACTTTAAAATCGCCTCTTTTAGCTTGTTATGTAGATTTCCCAGCGATGTGGGCTGCTTTCTGGCGCGCGCTCTCGGCAGCTCTTTCAGCCCTTTCCTTCTCCTTCTCAGTCCTACCCGCCTCTCACTCTGCATGCCTCTCTTAAGCTACAGTATTTGTACTCAACGAAGCAGTTTTGGTAGCTCTCCAGCCACTAAACTACTCCTGACTCTTCATACAGTTCGATTGCTGGTAACGCAACCAGCTTATGCTTACTATTTATTCGTTTATTTGTTGATCTATTCTCTACTAAACAGAAATTTAAATTGCTACATTAGTTTTACACTAGTAGCCTAATTTACTATGCTCATCCATCTACCTATGTTGTTCTCATCTGTAACGACCATCTCAAACGCTATTACAAGCTCTCTTTCAAGACCGAAGAGAGCTGCAGAAGCATTATAGTGGCTGAACACTGCAGTCCTGTGCTTATATGCGCGTACAAGCGTTGTGAATTGTGCTGCTTAAGGGTCTCGGTCTACCCTAGAACACGTTTCGCTGCTGCTATCAAGCTAGTCATAAACTTATCGATAGTAACTGAATCTGGATAAAAAAACACGTCAACTGGCAGCATGATTTCTAGCTAATCTGCCAGTCGACTGCCTCGGCTGCCTTGTATGCTGAGCATGCTGCCAAGCTGTAGAAGCTAGTTAAGGTGCAGTCATTGTTTCAGGAAGAACGATATCGTCGCTACTTTATTGTACAGAAACCAGAGCCGGAGTAGGGAGAGACGGGACAACCAAGCAAGTTAGGCCAGGAAAGCCAGCCACAGCAGTAGAAGAGCAGTAGTGGTAGAGCAATGGTGGTAACTTTCACAAGACTCTGATATAAAACCAGAGATCGGCTCTCAGGTTTCTATTAGATACCTCTTGGGCTAGTGGCACCCAGGACACGCATAGCATATGTAGTCCTCATCTTGTCCTCTAAGAGCTCTGTAAGGATTCGACCTGATACTACTCTGACATTATTACTTCTACATGCCAAATTCTAACAATATTGGTCCGACTGTGTACTACCGACATCTCCTTAGCACACTTGTGATGTACTTGGCAAGGTATACAAGTCTAACATTTACTTGCTGATTTTACTTATAACTTAGTAAGCTAATTTACCAATCAAAGTAAAACTTCTCTACTATTGTGTTCTAGTGAGCTTAGTGTCTGCTATTTTCGTATCTTATGTAAAAAGGCCCTTGTTTGTTCCTTCAGCTACACAGTAGCTATCGCTCCATGGAGTCGCTCGCATAAAATCACCCTCAATTATCAAAAGTCTGGTCATTCTACTAGAGCTTAGTCACCTCTAACAGAGCCTATGCAACTAACTACTGAAACCTTTCTCATGGACTACAACTTTTCAATAGCAACAATTTGTCCCTCAGCACTAAAGTCAATCTTCTTCTTGGTCAAACTCTCTTTGACGGGATTCTTGGCCTCGAATATCAAATCCAACTCCTCAAGGGTACGCTTCTTGGTCTCAGGGAGCAAAAAGTAGAACACAACAACTTGAATAGCATCCCAAACAGTAAAGACAATGTAAGTCTTCCATCCAATCTCTTTGAGCGAAATCGGCCATGCAAACTGGTTGAGGAGACCACCGACGTTAACGGCGAGGGCGGAGAAGGCCATGCCCTTGGCACGCATTTCAAATGACAGGACTTCGACGGGGTAGAGGGCCTGGAGGGGGGTAATGCCAATTGAATAGACCATACCAAACAAGAAGACCATCGCAACTGTAGCTTTTGCGGCGGACGAATCAGATTCGCCACTAGCGGCAAACTGCGAAGAGGCGACAGTCATGCCAATCCAAACGACGGTACAGGCAGTCATGGAACCCAAAAACATGGGACGTCGACCGACCTTTTCAACAAAAGCCGCACCGATGAGCGCAAAGACAAACTGAAAGCAGGCATAACCGAGATTGATGTTGGACTGTTCGATTTCTTCCGTGTAACCTGCTGTCGTCAGCACAGCTGGAAGAAAATAGGTCAAGACACCATTTCCAGCCCACTGCGCAAAGATGGAGAAGACGACGTTGCAAGCCAGGCGGTAGCAACTGGAACGAGTTCTGAAGAGTGCACTGTAATCCCACCAACGCTTGTCAGCACCATCGAGCTCGAGAAACTCCTCATACTCGGATAGTTGAAGTTTAACCCAAGCGGAATCCGGATTTCCGTATCCATGCCACTGGGTGAGGACTTCCTTTGCCTGGGCAGTCTTTCCATGGACGTACAGCCAACGAGGTGACTCTGGGGCGAACCAGATAAAAATCAAAATGAGGGAAGGGAAGACGAGTTGCAGCCATACGGGAAGGGCCCAGGTGATGCTGCCAGTGAGGTTGAGTCCACCGCGGACAGCACCGGCCGCAAGAATGGAGCCGACAAACCAAAAGGTGTTACAGTAGGCAGTGATGACAGAGCGCATCGCTGGATGGGCCGTTTCGACAACATAAATAGGACCCGCAGCAGAGACGATAGTGACACCAAATCCGAGCACAAAACGGCCGCCTTTGAGCTGGGAGTTGGAGCCGTTGGTCATTGTCAATCCATTGATGATGGTGCCGATAATGATCAAACCAGCGCCAGAGACCATGCCAATGCGGCGACCGAAGCTATCAATGATGGGGCCAGCAAAAGGAAGTGCAACGACGGCTCCAATCTGGTACATGGCAGAGGTCATAGCAGCCCAGAAACCGTCGGGGGTACCATCAAATGCCGCGAGGAAGGTCTTGTTGGCTGTGAGGCCACCAAACAAGCTTCCATCGAAACCATTTACCGTCTGACAGAAGAAACCGAGTAAAAGGCATCCAGCTAAAGCAATGGTTCGAAGATGAAATCTAGGTAGAGGCTCAAGAGCATTTGCCTCGTGAAAGGCTTCGCTGCCCTTGAGTGTCTTCACTTCGACGACCTCGGTCTGTCAGATCGTTAGTCAGTCACTGGATTATCAACACATTGCTCACATACCTTTGGGTCAATATCTACTTCGGCCTTTGAGAGTGACATGTTGCCGAGGGATGCTAGGTGTGAGGTGAGATGCAGAACTCTGCGCGATGGAGAATGCTCAGGCTGGACGAAACCCACTGTATATGTATACACATGCTGGATCGCAGGGCCATGTCTCCCAGGTCTACCTTGTAGGTAAACCCAACGGGATGCTGGAACATCAGGCCGCTGTGCCGCCCAGACGAACCTAGCTATCAAGCCCCATGGGGTTGTCTAGACACAATCTAACCTAAAAAAGTGCGGTATCTATAGTCCGCATTTAGATGAGCCTAGCGCCGGTTATTTGGTTTGACAGCAACCAAAGAGGCGCATCAACTGTATTTCTATTCGGACTATTGAGATTGATTCAATTGGAGAATCTGATTTCTCTCTCAGTCTTTGCAGTGGTCGCAACAACTTGAAGCAGCTGTTGTTGCCTAATTGCATCATGTTGTTCGAGGCTCTGTATAATCTTGGATGAAGTGTACCCTGGCTGCTGGATCTCTTAGATGCATTCAAAAACGCCTAATAGGTGCATGCACATAAGCGCTCGGATGTCCCACTCCGACTAACGCCACTCTCCTGTGGAAGAACGGGAACGTGTGGTTGAGATGGTTGGGAGGCATATCAGGAGCTTCAATCCTACTCGCCTAAAATCATCAATATGGGAAATTCGCCGCTTGTTCCACATACGATGCGGAGTTGCAGCTCCGGGCTAGGAGAAGCGCTCCGCAGCACCGAGAGTATAAATTGATTGGTTAGCTATACTGGTCTAAGACTCTAACCCTAGTCGCCAAGCTTTTCTAGAATACCCATAGAAGGTATCTTTCAAAAGTGAGCATCCTTATGTGTGATTCGATCACGCCACATGGCGTTCGGAGCCAGCGCAGAATTGTGATACAAGCACGGGTTGAGTAGGTTTCTATGATGAATCAGTTCGCAAAATCGGATCGTGTTCCCGTAGTTTCTTCCATGCCTTTCTTTCCTGGTATTAGACACAAAATGTTTTACCTGAAATTATTTACATTCATATCCTATAGTTACAGCCACCAACAAGACGACGTTGCACCAACTAAGTCGCTGAGGGCTCCTAACTTGTGACATGGCTTCGTGGCCACAGCTGTGTACACCCAAACAACTTCACGTCCTGTCTGGGATAGAAAACAGTTACAGCGATTAACAGACTGGTAGAAGAGGCAAGAGACATCCAAGTCATCGACAGGACCCAGGAACAGAGGGATGGTAGCTTGTATAATAAATTTGCAAAAAATGACGAGCAGTCATGTAAAAGCGGTGAAGACTGGTCCATAAAGCAAAAATGACAAAGTCCAGTTCAGCTCATAAGTTGTATTTACGCAACGACTCAGCTTCGTGGTGTTCAGTAAGAGCAGTCTGAGTATGCCTGCTCATACCTTTTGTCATGTCTCATTTATCTCAGGAATAGGACATGCGCATTGTGTGTGGTGGTTTGATCGGACCGTGTCTATGTGTGTTCTGTAAAGTTGGTGTCGGGTTACTAGTATAATACGAAGGGTTCTAAAGGAGAATGAAGGTCGTGGTTTAGTTCGAATAAAGAATGAGAGGCAGCGCAATGCAGAGGCTATATGCTGTTGGACTAGCAGAAGATATTCAGGATACCTTCACTAGAATGGAACAATGTATATCCAAAGATATAGGCGAGAATTTGATATTATTTTCGAAAAAGGCCGATGTATTGCATAATGACTCTATAGTCGAAGCCACTGCTATTCCATCGCATTCTTGTGAGCATAGCCGGGGCGCATCCAGATGTCGTTCGGGGTTCTGACACGATTGGGACCTCGGGAGGTCAAACGTAACGGCGGACAAAATGCAATGCTGAGTCAATGACTGGTATAGTGAGTTGAGATACGATAGAGTCCGAAGTCGAGGGCGCGTCAATGAGTTGCATAGCTAGCTGTGTACTGAGACTGCAAAATCTGTAACTACCACGCCAGCGGAAGCGGGTCTAGAAGCACTGCACGTACTGAATCTTGTTGATTGTCACGTCAAAAGTACGCGATAGATGAAAGAAATCCAGAATGAGATATTGCAAGTAGAAGATGAGGCGATGAAGGGGGAGACTGGCGGCAGAGGTTGGGCTGCAGGGGCAACGCTTGGCGGGCCGTTCTTCCGTTGCCCTTGGAGTCGGCCTTTCCAGTTCCTTGACCATCTCATCGAGTCGCGTCAACAACCCGTTCAAAGTGCGGCTCCTACCAACGATCCCGCGCTCTTCCAGGGGCTACTGATGGGTTGTTATGCATAAGAATATATGAAATCATTAAGATGATCAGGACTGGTTTAGCCCTAGACCCAACCTTGTATATCAATGATCGGATTTGTAGTGCTACTAGTGAGTAAATAAAGCTGCCTGGGTTGGGACTGCGAAAAGAAGAACTTAGCAGCATAGAATGGGCAATGTTCAACTTGCTACACTATGTTACTTATTCCTGTCTTTACACAGATGTAGGAGCCACTAATATTTGAGAATTTGATCTCTTTTCTAAGTTTGAAACATCTTCTATGCACTTTGCACGTAAAACTGGTTTCTGGTTACCTGTTTGATGTGTTATCCACTTAATTTTCTTCTTTTTAATTATACAACCGCTGTCTACCATCAAGTACCTGTTTCTTCAAACGTGAGGCAAACAAAGAAGGCAAGGATTTTGCTAACAGCAGTCACAGCTAAACACAGAGCCACCCAGACCACTAGTTCTATGATAGTAACTGCCATTATGCTTGTGAAGATCAGTGTGCCTGCAATGTAATATATTCCCCAGGCCATCTGAACTGGCCAATCCTCGTCAGCCCCTTGAACAGCTGACACAGTCTTACCTCTACTCTCCAATTCACGTTCTCGTGTATCCAGTGTTTTGTTTGCGACTGCTCGTCGACCGTTTTGCAACCCTGTTGGAACGAACAACCTGTCACCAAGCTCCCTGTTAACACCAGTGTCACGTTCCTGCTCTAGTCTCTCGAACCGTCTCTTCCGGCGTCCCGCAAAAATTCTATGGACCGATGCCGGAAGAATTGCAATGATATACCAAGCCGTGATGAAAAATGGAACTACACAACCAAGCGCAGATCTCTTGCTGTAGATCTCGTTGAATACCAGTGCTGTATAGCATATCATGAGACAAAGAGCAAGTACAGCAACCATGAGGCGTATGGTCGACCTTCTCATCTTCCATGCGTATTCTGCCAAACCATTATTCGCTTCACTTCTTTGGCGTGTCGATGGAAGGGCTCCTTTCTCCGCTGGTAGTGGTACAAGGCCCAAAGCCAGAACCAAGATGTCGCATATCCATGGTAGCGGCTTTGTAACATGTACAATGCGGCGCTCTGGCCATGCTACATCTTTCAGAGTTATCGGTATCAGGCCCATGACTAATGCTGTGGCTGCAAATTGTTGCTTTCGACTTTCACCAGCTGCCTCGAAGAGGCAGTCTGCAGCGACCCAGCACTTTTGCTTGTCATGTCCAAACTTGCTGAATCCCCAGTATGGCTTGAAAGGCGAATACACCATGACCGCTTCGACGTTATCAGGACACTGGCCGCTGCCAATGCGGTCGCTTCCTGTTTCGCCGCCGGCTGCTACTGATATGGCCCAGAGGAAGAGAATGAACAGAAAAATTCGTAACATGGTCGCGATAACACGACGTATTGTGATGAAATCAGTGAGATAGATGTTTCCAACTCTATATCTGCGCAAAAGATTGGTGCCAGAGTCAACTTCAGCCTGATGGACGCATGGCTATATAGTTTCCTTGGTGCCAAGCATGAAACAATATAATGGCGTATCCAAGCCTGCTAGGTATGATGTAAATAGGAGTAGATCGGTGCATAGCGCGTGAATACTGACACGAAATTAGAACGTAAGCTATGAGCACACGCACAAGGCTAACGAAAAAATTTAGTTACTCGACTTGAAGCTATTGACCACAATGCAATATACATACCATGAATCGCTTCGCATTTACTTACTCAGTATATCAACTTGGACTGGACTATATTTGGCAGGGCAATAAGGCGCCCATTGTCACACCGTGGATTCGCTGCACTAATGTTACGATGATCTGATTTCAGGCTAGCGTTGGGGGCGAAATCCCATTGAGGCTGTTTGCGAGACTAAGCCACTCGGCCACCCGGCCAAGCAATACATTGAGGCTGACTTCAAGGCTGAATTCTGAGGCAAAAGATCGGGTTTTGTGGATTGGTATGATGGGGAAATACTTAGAGGGGCATAGAGCTCTGTCAAGGCCACACATGAAGTGATAGGATGGATGTGCAAAGTTTGGTGATATGATACATGCGACGACAGCCACATGTGACCTAGAATCAAGACAGAGCTGAGATTTTTCATAGCGACAAGACAGCTCCAAGTTACAAAAGAATAAATAAAAACTATATTCGATCGTCGTGTGGTGCGCTCGTTATCCACGAAAACGTTTCAAGTAGAAAATGAGTAGTTATTGATACATATACTATTCGTGTTTCCGGTACTTCAAGTAGTCACCGAACTGGTTTCGCAAAGCTAGTATGGGGCTGTGGCAACGACGTGAGTAGATATATTGTAATTCACGATCCGACAACTTACTCTAACAGAATTGCTAGACAACAAAATGCAACATGTTTGTCTGAATCAAGAATCTTGACTAGATAGTCACATAGCTACTCATCCCCTCAAAATCAAA
Organism: Curvularia verruculosa; assembly: GCA_036172615.1. Classification (NCBI taxonomy): domain Eukaryota; kingdom Fungi; phylum Ascomycota; class Dothideomycetes; order Pleosporales; family Pleosporaceae; genus Curvularia; species Curvularia verruculosa. Next base: position 18,586 of record JAWDHC010000384.1, read on the forward strand.
ACAACAGCATGTTATCGAGCTTATGGTACATTGCATGCCTTAGTCAATGTCTCATTACTGATTGGACCTTCTTTTGCTCAGTTTACACCATTTCGTGCCAAGTGACGTCCCCAAGTTCCTTCTTCAGTGCGTGAGTGCAACCAAAGCTAGTAAATAACGCGTGGGTGGCGAAAATATATCAAGAGCTTGTGGGGTGCTTTTCCATATAATTCCAACAGTCAACGTAGTTATATTCTCATTATGCATGCGATAAGGCATGGAAAGCGGTAGGGATCGTTTGCTTCATATATTGAAAATCTGGTGACCATCTCTCTTCTCAATCTCATTAGTAGTTTGGCGACAGTAGCTTGCTATGCTCAATAGCATCTACTTTGGTGATATTAGTATTGAAGACTGTTGTTTTGAAGATGATGGTGGCGATAGTGGGGGCGATGGTGGGGGCGAGAAAGCGCATGCATGGAGCCATCCGCGCGCATTGGCTAGTCCAGCACGGCACACGCCGCGCCTGTATTCCATCTACGTCATTGCATAGGTGTACGTTTTGTGGCTGATGATCCACAGCCAATCTTGGCTTCAGGCTCAGATGATGGTTTAACTAAATTGGGCCGTAACATTGGCCAAGAATCTACAATCGGAAGTTTGTCGGGATCAGGCATCCAACATGTACAGCCTCAAGGCAGTGTCAGCAGTCGCTAGACAAAATGACATTCACACAAGCATATCAAAGAGCTGTGAGTTGAGGATTTAAAGCACTGATTTCCGTGTGCAAGCTCATCGAAAACTCATGCACCATTCACATCTCGTTCAAACTTAGATTGCGACACTCGACAGAATAATCGCAATGACTTCTACAAACACATCCACCGGCCTTGCCGCGTCCGGATCAGAACCGTACAACAACCAAATGCAGCCGATGTTATCCTCATCGTCTCCCAAGACCTACGATCACCAAATGCACGACTCAAGTGACGAGGAGCTGACAAAATCGCACCACGAGCATACCCTAGGACCTCACGGTCTACATCTTGTTGTCGACTTTGCCTGGAGCAAATTTCGCAATATTATCAACCAAAAATTCCCCGATGGCCGTGTCGAACCCTTATACATTCAGCACTTCCGCGCTACAAAGCCACAGCTCAAATTTGGGTATGCGGACCCCATGGACCCAACCAAGGAGCGAAAAGCAGACATCGCAAGCGGGACAATCAACAACGTAGCTATTGATGGCGAGTGTATGATTCATGGACGCATGATTCATATCAAGCCCCTCAAGCGCTGGAGAACGCAGTACAACTACCTTTCTCATGCCATTCCGTCAGCAAACTCAGATCCTGTGCCAATCAATTGGGTTGCCAAATGCACACTAAAGTTATGGAACTTCGTGTGTGTCAATACGCAGACGCAGGAGCCAATCGCTAAGTTTAGTGTAAACGTTTGGGGGATCAAGCAGGTTGGCAATATCTATTTCGAGAAGCCGAAGGATATGATCAGTCAGGAAGTGTTGGATGAGGTGGTTGTAACTGGTATGACCATTGTATACATCATGATGACGAGGATTAACAATCCATTGAACATCGTTGGCGCAGTATTTGCAAAGACTGGAAAAGCAGAAGGCGGTAATGAAGAGTAGAGCTGTTGGAATGGTTGGCAATTGGTAGTCCCTCGAAACATACTAGGAAATTTTACCCTATTAGACTTGCAGAAACTTATTGCTAAGTTTATTGTTTTGTCGGCATGAGATGTTAATTGTTGTTCCATAGCATTTGTGCTGGGGGCTAGAGTCATATTGAGAACGATTCCAAGTTTGACATGCCTCATATAGGCTAAAGAAAGACATTGGCTCACAGTAGAATATTTATTAAGCATAGCTTTTGTATACTAGGTCTTCCCTCTCCCCTAGCACATTTCTTTCATTGCTGAAATCTATCGATCAAAGGTATTAGTAGCTCATAGAGAGTATACAGAGGCACTTGGTTTAGTGATAGAAGAGAGGTTACTATACGCGCTAGGGTTAGCGCTCTTCTATCTGCGATTAATAGCTAGTAGAGGTGCTTACGCGGCGGCGACGGTCAGCTAAGCCAGCCAACCGGGCATAGAAGCGAAGAAAACGCAACTCAGATCGGCTAGGAGCTAAGAAGTTGATAACATCAAACGTGACTATAACAATTATGTACAATATGAGGTGATTTGACCTAAGTGTTCACGATACCCTGCGTGACAATAATTACCATCACCATTGCACGGCGTTGATAGATCCTAAGCCAGGTTAGTTTTCGATTGTTATTAGCATAACTCTATCTTTGAGATAGCCAGGAACTTACATAATACCATGTCGTTGTTCCTCTCAAGCTGATACATTTACTACCCCATCCATGACCAGAACATTTCTATGCTTATCAGATTTACTACCCTGAGAGTTCAATTAAAGATAATATACTTACACCAACCAAGCCTGGATCGGCTTGTGAAACTGCTGATACAATTGGAAGAAGAGACACTAACGTATATGGCAAGCGAGCGGCGCAGGCAAGCGAGCAGCGCACCCCATCAGACATGCGCACCTCTATTAGCGTGTAGCTCTACCACAGCACAACTATCTTGATATATATTGTTACATTAGATCAAGCAGTATCTAGAGTATCTTTCTTACACGTACGCGCATTATAGCCAGTCTCTCTATATCTGCTACAGCGCGCTAAAGCCTGGCAGCTGATATCTAATCGCTCTCCTTCTTAACGCTCTTTATAAGCAATCTACTAGTCTATCTTACGCTAAGTAAGTAGATTCTCTCTAACTCTTTTTATAAGCACTCTATACCTCTATATCTGCTTTTTTTACGCTACTTACGCTTTATTACTGCCTTATTAGCCTTCTTAAGGCTAGCGATCTAATTACGCATTAGCTTAGCTAATAGTATTATTATCTCAGCACCTTTCTTAAGCTAATTAATTACTATAATAATTAAAGCTAGCAAAGAGCTCTTATACTACTAAATACGATTACGTATTAGCGTTGATTAAGCTTTAAGCTTATATACGTTACTTAGTATATAAGCCTACTAGAGAGCTTCTGCGAGAGTAGCTAAAAGAGTAAGCGTACGCAGCTATATATTAAGCTTTAATAGAATAGCGTCTAACTAGAGAGAAATAAGGCCTACGTCTTAGAAAGCTAAGTAGATATTAGCTATAGTAAAAAATTAATCAAACGCTGCTTTACACGCTAGTAGAAACTCAGGCTTAATTGTTGGAGATCTAAGCTAGTCAGCTGATCTCTGGATCTCCGACAGAATCCAGGTG
>JAWDHC010000385.1:0-21670 GCA_036172615.1 Curvularia verruculosa
CTTGTAGTGTCCATCACGTGCTCTAGCGCCCACTATTCTTTACAAGGTAGGCAAAGCCTACTCCATAACACCTATCTAGAGGTAAGCTGTAGTCTAAGGACGCGGCGTAGTCTAGAGATTTCTCGTTGTCTGGGGAGAGCTACTTTTCTGAGGACTGGGTCTTAGCTGGTTACAAGAGGTGTCCCTAACTTATCCGCGATTGTCTGACTCTGAAGTAGCTGGCTAACCAACTCTTCAATAACACACAACTACCTTCAACCACATAGCGACACGCTGAAGGCTACTCTGTCTTGTTAAAGTTATAGTTACGCCTTTTAATTAAGAGCACCGCCTCTAGTGGGTCTTCTTTACTAGCTTAATATATACTATAATCACACTAGAATTTCTATAATAGGCGCAATAGCTAGTAAATTATCTTATGTACTTTATATAAAGGGCAATACCCAGTTCCTACTAACTAGCTGTAGAGGTAGGTCTTGGTTACGCATGGCAAGCAAACCGTCTGTTATTCGTCGCACGTTAATAATATACATAGTTTAGAAATAGAGCGGAAATCCTCGTTAATCGAGAAAGGACTGCTCTTTGATAGGTAATAGCTTTGGCTTGGTAGAGACTGTCTCTGATCTCGGCTGGATACTATAGAGGCGCATCTCGAGAGTCGACTATAGCATATCGTACACATTGGCCAGAGCGTAGATAAATTCATTTAGATTATCATGATCTGAATCTATAGCAAGACCAATTGCAACTTTACAAAAAGTTAATTGAGCGCGTTACTATTGCGGCTTTGTGGTGGTTGTGGAAAGAGTTGGGTCAGGTTTACTGGGGCGGACAACTCACTGTGGCGCACGTTAGCGTTGGGCTAGCACATCCACTAGTCAATACAACATCTTTCTGATGCCTTTTTATGCAAGGTGTTCTCAATTTGTACTCACCGGTATGGCGCTAACGAATCACAGATTCTTTTCCTACAGAGTAGCCAACTCACTTTGACCTGTGTTGCCTTGCTTATTTTTCTAGATGTAAGATGGGACATGTTTTGTGCTTTGCGCATTCCAGAGAAGCACGAAATGGCTAGTACGTCAGTCCAAGATGGCAAATTTTCCCAATCGGGGCAGATTGATTGGGTGTATTTTGCGAAGACTGTGACGAATATGCCGGTTGATATAACCATGAGATTTCAGGGCGCTGGCGTGCAACACGGTACGTATCTAGCAGTGATGGAGCTTACTAAACATTTCACACTTTCAGACAGAGGCCTCGCCAAGGTCGAAGAAGAAGTGCGAAAACATCATGTCTACTGGACGGTTTCAAAGTTAATCTATCTCGGCTTTGGCCATTGGAGTCTTTTTGCCCACCTCTCCGAAGCTGTCGACGGCCTAAAAGTAATTGCACTTTGCTCGTCTTTAAGTGAACTGCATTCGGACAGCGTCACTGCAAGAATATTGGCAGCTCTGTTCAAACAAACAGGATGCCCTGAAAGCTATCAACCGTCCCATGCACAGTTTCTAGGACTTGTAAAAGCTTGCAGCGGCGCTCTAGCAGCTTCAGTATTTTCTGAAGTTGTATCCAGGATGTTGGAACCAATACGACCCTGGGTATCGGACAGTATGAGTTCTGACCCTACAGACATAGACAAAGCATTGCAAGCCCTTTTTGATATATCAACTGGACTCAACAAAAGTATTTTTGTGGTTGGTGGTCAGAGCGTTGCTTTCATTGCTGCTGCTGCGTACTGGCTTTTCTCACTCAACACATATGTGGAAGATCGCAACGGACAAACCATCTTCTCTTCTTCTGCGGATTCATCATCTTGTCAGGTGCATATTAAATATAGCACCGATATGGATAGCAAACATGTTATCGTTATGCAGAAAACGTACAAGGTGGGCAGCTTTCGGGATTTATTCGTTGCCGACGAAGTGGGAACTCTGCGGCAACGGTGCCCTTGGATATCCTGCTTGAGCCTTGCGTTTGGTAAAGAATTTCAAAATTTCATGGAACCAAAGACGAGTGTGGGAAGCATGCTTGGTTGCGTGGCTCACATCTATCAGGCACAGCATGAAGGAGACGGGGAGTTGGATGTGCGCGACCGCAAACTTTTTTTAAACTACACAGAGAGCAGCTATGGGAGGGGCTTTCTCAACACTGTAACAGAAACCTTTCAAGAACTGTCCTCGACAGCGTTAAGCGAAGCTATGGAGGCATCGCTCAAGAGATCACTGCGCGATGCAGAAATGGCACTAGAAGGACACATCCATGATTTCGAGAAGCATTGTGGATGTCGTAGCTGCTCTGGGAATGGGAGAACAGAAGACTATGGTTGTTACCTGGGACTGGCTGCTACCTTAGTTGATCTTATCTCAACTATGTCTGCAGTCAACATAGAGCATGAAGATAGGATTCAGCCCACACTGGGAGGTCTAAGGTACTTCTTGAGCATTAACACGACGAAAATCCACGAAAAGGGCGCAGAATCGAGTCGTTCCAATAGACCTCTATACAGGCGCCGGCGAAGCGAGAAATACAATGGCTTGGACCCGACTAAGCGATTGGAACTCATTTTAGAAAACGTTCTTTAAGTTCTAACGAAATCTGCGTCTTTATTGATGGCATTCGCTCGATCAGCACGCAAGCTGAGCTGATCCGGCGTATACATGTCATCCCCGGTCGCATAGCTAAATTTAGCAACCAGCAAAACGCAATCCCTCGGGAATATGATACTCTTTCTGACTTTGGTAGCGGGAGACGGACAACCCTGGATGCTGTCAAACTATCACGTTCGAAAAAAGTCATTTATTGACTGATGTAAATGCTCCCGGCACCCAACCAGCGGTGTCTCCTGTAGCTTCAACAGGAGAGTTTTCCGAATCCTTGCCAGTAGAAGACACTCAACCCCTGAATGCCCAAGCGGGTAGGCACAGAGAGCATGTGAACACAATGAATTCGAATTCTACAAGAGTTTTGATACATCTGGCGGACGACGGCTTTTCTGAACCAACTTTTCCCGGTCATAAGGTCACTGCAGAAGTCATAGAAGGACAGAATCTACGAGACTTGATCTATTTCTATCGAGTGACGGATGCCAAGAGAGAGCTACTTATTCAACCGGGGTTATTCACTATTGGCGTCTTGCAGAGTGTTAGGCTCGTGACGTGTGGCCACAGCCACTGTGACGAAAACTGGTTACAACACATGCCAATATTCAATGTCGAGCGAGGATGGATATTCGACATTCCTGTAGCGGAGAGGGAGGGTCTACCAGAGGTGACTGAGGTATGTTGTGAATGGTCTCGAATAAGTCGATTCGAGTTTGGGCGTGTGGTTGCCTTTGCTTCCTGTTACCAAGCATCGGATCCTAGAATTGAACACTGGCCAATACTTCGCCAGGAAGAATGTCTGTTGTGCTGTATTAAGTACGCTGCTCATCTGACCAAAATAGGGAAGAGAGATAGAACGAAGGGGCCTATGAAGAGAATCTTTCATTTCATCTAAAGGCATATGGGAGTGCGTGGACAGCAGAAGAGCTTTAGTTTCAAATAGACACATATAGCCCTGTTGAAGATCCAAGTAAATCAGCCTGAGATTAGCTAAGCCAACCGCATCCTACTATTATTCATCTAAATAATAGAATGAAGAACGTGTCTTTAATGCAGTAGCGATGCAATGAGGCGTATGCAGAAGTCACACCTATGCCCGGCAATTTATCCCTTATTTAGATACAGTGTAACTCTATCAAGTATCGCTCCGGTGAGTTGAACCTCTGAAATCTTGTGCTATATACTGCAATGTGATATCGTGTAGCCTTGCGGGAGCAAGACTTGGCAATTTTCTACACATTTTTACAAAGAAACCCTAACCCTGCGCTTACTTCCAGGAAATTACAATAGTATCAGCAACTGTCATTGGAACATCGACTGCACTACCTGAAGCTCCTGATTCGAGGAGTTTTGCGACAGGTCAAGTCCTAGCTCGCTGTCGTCGCTAAGATATGCATTGATCTTTACCGCCCACTTGTTGGTTACAGTCCTGAAGATGGTGAAGAAAACATTCCCAACATTATACGTCACTGATTTGTCTTTCACGACCGCAAAAATGAGTTTCTTTTGGTTGTTGGCTCTCTTTTGGTTGTCCTATTTAATAAGTCTGGAGAAGTCAGTATCAGAGACAATACACGCCGTGAACTCGCAGGACTTACGCGTTGCTCGACTGAGCAATAGTTTCTTCCATTTGAGGTGGTTCGGCTTCCTTTTCAGTTATTGAGAGCCCAAGTTCGCGTGATTGTAAAGGTGCCGTGGCATCGCGCTGTATGGCGTCACTGACAGGATTGGGCAACGCACTGCTGAAACAGAAGGGGGCCGAGAGAACGATTAGATGGACTGGCATGATGGATTGTTATTATGAGGTCTTGAGGGCTGGATGATGCTGGTGCGTATATTGGTTAAGAAGTAGTGGTAGAGCCCAGATAAGAACGAGCCTGCTGCCTCTTTATATACACAAAAGTGACCAGGGGTTCTTCTTACATTATTCCTGCACTAGAAGGTCCGATATTTTCCATGCGAGCTCGGTATACACTAGTATGCATTAAGATCTCTCGATTGACTTTATCTAGGGCTTCTGACGGGGTGCGTGGACCTCGCTTCGAGTAGGTAGGCAAGTCAGCGTGCTGATGCCCTGCACATTTTGGGAACGCCCACGGGAGACGCGGTAACGCTTACCAGAAAGATCGTGATTCAATCCCACCCCAACTATATTTTATTAGAGTTGCCGCTTCTACGGAGATTGCGGTCGAAAGTTCTTACCAACAGAAGTCTCGCAGATACCTACCGAGGCCTAGACGATTTAAGTTTCTCTCCTTCTTCTATACTAGCGCTTACTATACCAGATAGTACTAGATAGTATGCAAGATAGAATATCGACTAAATCTTTCTATTATAGCTAAAATTCTGTATAAATTACTTACATTGACAGAACATCATGGGCTATTCAGCCCAACGTTCTGTTTGATAATCTCACAGGAGTGCTTGGATTGGGAAGAACTTTTGACAACCACCTACATAGTATTTATATTAATGACTAGTAGCTTCCAGTGGTCTAGTAACTTTTCAGAGCTTATTCAATTTTCTCACAAAGTAGTAGTTCTCATATTATCCTGGTCTCTCAAACAGCTTTATGGAATTTTCTTCTAAAGTTAAGGATTTGAACCAGATTAGTACATATATCTTTCTAGATGATGAACAAGTAACTAATCTAAACTTGGCCTTACTAGTAGAAATAAATGTAGAGTTAAGGATGGGTCTGATGTAGGCAGACTCTACTCTACTCGTACCCGTGTCTTCTCACTAGCTTAATTCAACTTTAGTCAAACTAACCTGCCATAATATTTTCAGACCACAGCTAGAGCTTGCGAGCAGCATCCTTGGATAGAAGCCCCTGGCGTCTACTTCGAGTGGTCCAAAGGTAGAGCTTACGTCAGACAAGGTATTCCTCGTAGTATGCAGGGTTTGAATCCTTCCTTTTAGACCAATCAAGCGGCATTTCAGTTACTTCTCAAACCAAGGGGAACTGATTTAATTAGTAAGCTTACAGTCAATGCTTTACAAACTCTCGAGATTAAGCTTTTGCTTAGAATGGCTAGGCTGCTATACTTTATCAGTGTGACTAGGTAACAACCAAGTCACCCCATGATATGAAAAACTTTTACTATCTCTCAAGTATATAAAGGATCTACGTATTAAATTTCAGATTTCTAGCCTTCATTCTATCAACATCACTGTCCTGAATTGTATCAATCCAGCCGCTTTACATATCGTATCTAATTCTTCCAAAATGAAACTTTGTCTTGCTCTTTTGACAATACTGTAATTACGAATTGTTACTTTCAAAGGCCCGACTAACAGAGTCAGATATTCTTATAATGCCTATGCGCTGTTGATCTGCACTTGCGTTCCATATGATGGCAGTACACCTCTCGTAGCGAGGGTGTGTGTGACGGACGAAGACAAACTTGCTTCACGAGTGGAGAATCTGTCACTGTAAGTCGCAAGCTTCTATTAGCTATCTGTTACTTCCAATTTTAGTGCATAGTTATGCTGCGATTACTGACAGCGAATGCAATGCAGCCTATGCGGGTCCTATCCTTGTTACTCATACGCAAATTACTTATACTGCAAGACGTGTCCAGTCACGTGTTTCTAAGTGCCCAGTGGCAGAGTAGTAGCAACAGAGTATAGAAACTTTTATATGTAGTCTATGTCTTTTATTACCTCACTTCACATATACATAAAATGAAGGAAAGGAGTCGCTTCTATCCAATTTGAAAATTTGGGGAGGGCGTATAGATTCGTGAAGTCCCTCTCTTTACTCTGAACCTGCTTAATACATAGCTTCAAACCGCGACTTTATTTATCTATCGTACAATTCTTCTCCATCCCCAAGCCCTGCGGCATTAGTGCAGTTTTTAGTTACCATAATAGATATCTTGGGGATAGCTATTTTCTTGCTGCACTCTGCTTTGGCATTGTATTTGGACTGGAGAATCTCATAAGGAGAGACTCAGAATGTGCCATAGGTCTTGTAGTAAGCAGAAATAGGCTGGCAGATAGGTAGAGGTTGGGGTTGGGTAGGGGTCCTATATGAGCAACCCTAATCTAACCCCATTATCTTAGCGCAAGTAAGAAATAGCATACCAGCATGCGGTAGGACGTGTATCAAAGGCAATCTAGGATATAAGCTACACTCCGCCAACTAAGATTATCCTTGGTAATCTCGGTCATTCGATTAACTGAAATATACCCTTTATAGCTTAGATTTTACATAGACCTGTTCCCTATCTTCGTTACTCAGTATTCTTGAATTTCGCAAGCGAATAGCCAGCATTATTTACTTTGTGGTTGATCCAAAACTTAGTGTTAAGTAAGCCCTAATATTAAGCCTATTTTAGGCAATTTAGACAAGTTGAAATCTGTAATCTAGGCAGTACAAAACAACTAAAGATAGATAAAGACCCTAACACTAAGCTATTGTATCATAGTATAAGAGGTAAATCGCGCCTCACATTAGGTAGAAAAATTACTATCACGTTTATAGTTAGTGAACTAAGAGTCCATTATCGATCTATCTTAACGGCGTTTAGTTAACTACAGATATACGTTCAACTGCCGTAGATATAGATAAAAATATAGACGTAAACTCCTAAACTTGATGCACTGCTACCTCCGTTCGTTCTACAGTGAACGTGCTTGATTTTAAAATAGTTTTCTGGCATGGCGTTGTGATATCCTCTAAGCTTTGTTTGTCTGTATCGGGCTTAATCCGCACAAATGTTTGCCGATCGATATCCTTACGCGCTTCGTTGTTCACCCTGTTGAGCTCTATTGTGACAGGATCGCCTTTAGCAGACCTTTGATAAGCTGATGTGGAGCTACTAGTGTCTTCGGCGTTGGCGATGCGGGTAGTCAAGAGGTCGATTCTATTAAGAGTAGTATATCAGTATCAATCGCTTCTGGAGGATTCAAAGTCTAATATGAATAGGCACTTACAGCATAATTACAGGGAAGTAATTTTGACACGCTACGAGAAAGCGATCTAATTCGCCAGCTAGATTGGTAGCGCTCTGCGCCGTGGTGTGGAAGTGATACGTAATTGTTCGACCAATACCAAGAATAGCTAATGACGAGACTCTGACCTCAGTGCTGAGTATGAGTTGTTTGAAAAGATTGCTCCCTGACGGGAGAATTCGAGTTTGGCGCTTGCCTTGGATAAAGATGCGGAGAAGGAAGAAAGCGCTGACAATTTCAAGGAAAGCCAAGGAGCCGAAATAGCCGATATGAAGCTTGTTTATGAGGGGTTGTCTAGTGGTGCTGCTAGATAGAATGTCGAGAACTCTCTGGCTGAGGATAGCACCGCGGAAGGCGACAGTAGATACGATAAGAAACCAGAAGAGTGAGAAGAAACTGATTCTGGATTTTCCTTGTAGAAATCGTCGGAGGATGTCGTAACTGTAAAATGGCAGTCCAGCTTCTTGAATCTATGATATTGTTAGATCCTGGCAGACTTATTAACGTGGATTTGCTATATATTTACCAACCAAAATATGTCTGCAAAAGCAGCTGCCAGCACTTTTGAGTTTGTAGAAGCGTTAGAGTAGTATGCTATATAACACAAACCATTCGCGATAGCTGATGCGATGGAACACACAACGGGCACGGCCCACAGCGTCGAGAAGCCCGTTATTGGAACAATCAATAACGCAGCGACAACATGGAGTAAATCGAAGCTACTTAATATGGACCAACTGAGTTCGAAGTAAGGAAGAACAGAATCTGAGGACGACATGGTAGCGATGGTTGAGCAAACTGTGGAGAAAATTCGACAGAAAAGTGGGCTTTAGTAGCAGAGAAGGGTTCATGCCATCCTAGACTTGACTCGCTGGCCCATGACTCAGTTCTCTGGCTTTACACTTACTAAGTGGCTCGAACCTTATTTGCGTCTACCCCTGCCGGGACTGCGTACAGGCTAGAGCCATTTCGTCCTTTGCCTGCGCCTTTTATAATTCCAAAGACAACAAGATTCACATTGCGACAGAAATGCTAACAGCGTCGAGGACAAACTATTGGATAAGGGATGAAGGCGAAGTCGAAACACAGTAAGGTTAAGTAATTCTCGAAAGAATTTGTATTGCCTAGGTTGGAGCGCAAGAGCCTGCTCTAGCGTTACAGTAGTAATTATTTTTGTCAACCCATATCTTGAGGGCTTAATCTATCATCTTATTCGTTTTGTTTAATGTGCCCTTTTAATGAACGAATAATATCGCAAAGCTAGTATACAGCTAAAATTCGCAAAGAGAAATCAAGATTAGCTGTCAGAAAGGCACTGATCAGCGGTTTTGCCAGTTTCTGGGGTAAGTGGAGCTCCTAATTTGCGGTAATAACGTGCTAGCACTAAGCGCGTTGTTGACGACTAGGCTTGACTCAGGCTATAGGTACATATAACTCAGCTCTAGCCAAGCCGGACGCCCGTGTTTGGTTAAGTGAGCAGTTTTTGTCCGCTCGAGTCATTTGAACTAAAGCTTCGACCTATGGAAGCGGCTGTGCTACACATCCTGTCCCCCACATCCCTGTTCTAGTCATCTCCTCAATGCTAGTCATTGTCCAAGTCCCCGCAACCTGGATGCAGGGAGAGGCGAGAGGAGAGGGGAGAGTAAAAATGCTTAGGAGGAAAGGCGTTGAAGAGATAGCCAGCTAGAACAGGAGCCGTGAATTAGTGCTAGTACTGTCCAACAAATCATTAGCATCTAGCCTGCAAGTCGCTGTAGGGCCTAAGTACTTCGCGAAGCCTAGCCCACATTGCTGCATATAAAGTCCGGCGCATGCTGCAATTACGACGAGTATTGCTGCGACCATAATTATTGCGAGGAATATAGTTACGTCTATTCGCAAGAGATATGCGCAGAAGAAGGTACTGCATATTAGCAAAGTAATTGTCAAGGGGCGAGAGAGCATGGTCAATGCGCAGCAAACCAGACCATCTCAGATCGGAGAAATTTGGCTCGCCTATTTTAGCGAGCATCGCCTGATATCGTGTCGGCGCGGCTTAGATGGTTTGGTATGCGGTCGAGCCAAACTCACACAATCTACGACACAAGCATGACAGTGCTTAAGCACGAAATCCAATCAGGGATTCGCAGCTATTGACCATAGCGCACTGTGCGGGTACGTAATCCTTCGGTTCTGGTTTGAAAACTAGCTAACTGGCTGACCACCCCCTCTGGTTAGCGATTGATAGGGCAGCCCCAACGGCTAATTTAAGTCATGGCAGCTGCTGTGTCAAGTGCCACAAGACGGCTAGTTAACCACTGGACTAGTCTTAGATCAGCCTAGATCATCCACGCCCTAGGGACTTTGTGTCAGATAGATCGGACAGACGTGTAAGATAGCAGCCAATTAGCGTCAGTATAGCGACCCCCTAGTCAGGGGCTTATATAAGTGGTTTAGGTGTAACTAGCGGAAGGAACCCCCCGCCACCCCGCCCCGCGAGGCTTAGTACAGGGGATCCCTGTATGGCTCCACTACCCCTAGGACACTTTCTCCAAGAGAGTAATGGGTCATTATAGAAGGGGCGGGGGAGGCGGCGCATTCTAATGTGGGGCTAACAGGTGTCTGGGGAGACTCGGTTAGTGACTAATAGTCACCGTGACTTTGTCCTCTATAACTCTATGGCTAATCGAAGATCTGGTGCATAATCGTATCATAGAGCACATAAATCGTTCGATTTCTTACTGCAAATCTGTAATCAAGAACTTCAACTAATTGCTCAATTCAACAAGCGCTGAGAAGTGAGCTTTTTGCGCTGGTTATTCAACAGCCAGGGTTGCCAAGAAAACCTGGGAATTGCGTTCTTGGCTAACCCACCCAGAACAGATTGTCGGGCGCAACCATATAGTTATGCTTGAGGTCGGCAAAATCTTCAAGAAATCTAAGATTGAATTCAACTCCGACCTTTATCCTGTCGGGGATCGTAGATAGGCAACTGTACTGGCTGTGTCATCAGCCGCACCTCCCCACATTCTAGGCTGTACCAAGCGAGGATACACTGCCCCACCCTGAAACAAAAATGATCATAACAAGGCGCAGCTGAATAAATTCATGCACAACATGCCTAGCGTTGTATCTTCCTATTGGATTTTCGCACAAAATCAGTAGAGAACCATAAAGCCTTACATCGCTAAACACTAGCCAGCATCTAAGGCTGCGTCTCATGATCTAATGAAGTTGTTCATGATGCGTATAGCCTGGGGGAGCACAGTATGCGCGTAAGACTTGTATCACATTGGATTGTGATTGTACTCATACAAGAGTTGTTCGCTCTCAGCTGAGTCTGGAGAACGAAGTTTCATTTTGTCCTTCACTCTAATCTAGTACTACATCTCCTGGCTCCCATTTCTCAAAGCTTCTTCTACGTAAAACACAGCTCTACACACCCATTTAGTCATGGATGCAGATACGCCAGAAGGTCAGGATCGACAAATTACCCCAGAGTTGATGCAGGCTGCAGCCAACTTTGCGTCGCAGATGTGTGCGATCTCAGTTTCAACCATCACATGCGAGCTACACGAGCACTGTGATGGAAGCTGTAGTGGGAATGGGCCTGTTGAACTTGTGCCACTGCAAGTTGGCCACGATCCATATCGTGCCACCGTTGAAGATCGAATCGTATATGACCTGCCACTAGTGCAAACCAACCCAACACAACCCCCCTCAGAAGACTTTCGATACAATCCTATCAACTCTAAGTCAGGCGAGATTCGCGTTCTGAGACTTCATCCGGCTGTCTTCAGATCAGATGTTGTAGTCGCGGATCTCATCACCATCAACCTCTGTTGCCCACACTGTCCTATTTTCGGCGCTCTTTCATACCATTGGGGTAGCTCGGTCTTTGAACACGCGATTATATGCAACGGTAATAGGCTTAATATCAATGCCTCGTTAAATGCATGCCTTAAGCGCCACAGAAGCGACTGGCTTGAGAAACCGGAGTTTCTTTGGGTTGACGCTATTTGCATTAACCAGATGGATGCAACGGAGCTGAATCAACAACTAGTATTGATGGGCGACATCTACAGGGGTGCACTAACTGTATTCATTGATTTCAGAGACGCGCCAATCGAGTGGTATGTCGATTACGACTTGATGCTTCGAATTTGCGTGGTCAAAAAAATGCTAGATAAGCGCGTGGAAGATTTAGTTGATGAGCGGCTGCAGGAACGAGTTGGATTACCGCCATTCAGTCATGTCTCATGGCACAACTTTTGTGTCATATTCACATCTTCTTGGCTGCAAAGAACATGGACAATTTAAGAAGCTGTTCTAGCCAACGAAATTCGATGTCGATATGGGCGTTTCAATTTCAAGTGGAACGATCTAGTATCGGCATCGCACCTCATGATGCTGCAAAATAAACATACCACAATATACATGCAGAATCATCAGACGATAAGACTTCTTAACCTCGACCGTATCCTACGTATCAGGTTAGAGTTCAAAACTAGGAGGCTGAAGCCTATGCAGCTTCTGTGGAGGACGCGAGATTGCAGAGTTTCAAACCCACGGGACAAGGTTGTCGGCTTGTTGGGCATGTTGATACCGACATTGATTAAAGAGGTATTTGAGCCGGATTACACGTGGCCGGCTGAAGAACTATTCTACCACTTCGCAAGGTATATCTTGCGGAATTTCAACTTTTTCGATCGCACTGCGCTGCTATCCTTTGCTGATATTTCTCTCAGACGAAAGCTTCACCAGGATACAATGCAAAATACGGCACTGCCACCTTGGGTACCGGATTGGCTGGCACATGACATCACAAGTGCCGCTGTCTTCTCCATCATCCGCGAGAAGCCCTTCAACGCCTCAAAGGGCAAACCACCCATCATGTACGCGCTTGGAGAGTATAAGACGAATGAATGTTTCATCACGCAGATTGGGCACAACATAGGTAAGATCACAAGTCTTAGCAAACCGACGGGGATATGAAAACAATAGAGAAGGAAACGACAACGATTGAGAGTGCGGAAACTGCGAATGGGCCCTCAGCAATTGGCGGCGCCATGGGTATTGCGGTGGAAGAAACCCTATTCCAGTCGTTGCAGTGGTACAATGACGCAGCGCGGGTGTTCCAGGAAGCTGTCTTTGAGGAAAGATTGGGACTTTACCAGGACCCCATCTATGCGTTTGCTATGACTCTCATCGCGGGTGACGACTACAAAGGGGACAACGCGACAGTCACAACCCAACCCATTGAGAACCCGGCCCTTTCTCTCGCGGCTGTGGTAGCCGATATTTCCTCCGGTAATCCGTGCTTGATGCCTGGTTCAGCAGATCCCGTTAGTTTGTATAAGAATCAGGCAATGGTGGCATGCCGCGACCGACGAATCGCTGTCACAGAACAGGGTTATCTTGGGCTTGTACCGGCCTGTAGTCAGATCGGCGATGAGTTATATCTCCTAGGAGGTTCTACAGTCCCCTTCGTACTGCGACAAAAGAACACGCGCAAGTTCTTGTTGGTTGGAGATTCTTACATTCACGGCGTTATGGAGGATGAAGTTGCTGAGACTATTCCCCAAGATTGCTGGATACCGATATTTATCTATTGGATAAAGATAGAAAGATAGGAAACCTGTGAATGCACGCTATCTTGTGTTGACGTCTGGGTTAGGCAAGTGTCTGCACATGCTAGGGCGATAGCAATTTTGACTTCTACATTATAAGGGGTTGCGCTTCGTGGAGCAATCGCTTTGCTTTACAAGGGATCGTATTCGATAAAGAGCTAACTACTACTTGCGAGGTGTTTGTCCATCTTCGGAAAAAGGTTATGCTGAGTATCTGAGCGCGTTGCTTGAGCGCCGCTCGGTGGTGAGCAGAATCTGTGTGCTACGTGTAAGGACTCCAGCCCAAAAGGCTTACTAAGCTGTCACTCCACTTCCCCTTTCACCCTTACCTTCCTTAACTTTCCTATCTTTGTTATAGGGGGAATAAAAGTAGGAGATATAATAATTGCATTTAGAGATAAGACTCAGACAGACTATATATGTGTGCACTAGTGATTGCGCGATTTCAGCATTAAACACAAGAAAGGCTCTGGACAGCTCAGCAACAGGAGGCAAGAACTATCAAGCAACAATAGAGACCTGTCCAGTCAAAGTCATGTTGAAAGGAAAGAGCTGTGACAGGTTATGGTCTACATGTCAACCCCATATGGAGAGACAGTGGCGTGACCCGAAGGCTATAATGGCATGCTTGTACTAGCCTGTGAGGCCGACTTCACGCAGTAATCGGCAAGCAGTCGAGAAAGGACGGTCTATTGAAGGTATGAAAATAGCAGACAAGGGACTAACTTCAGGTGATCTCTCGTGGTAATATACCAAAGAGATCGGCTAACGAATAAAGAGCAACGGTCTATCAGACAAGCAAAGGCAGGGAAATGTAAGGAAGATGAAGATAAAAGGGGAAGAGAGGCGGCAGCTGGGTGAGCCTTTTGGCTGGAGTCCTTACATAGCCGTGATATCTATGTAGTACTTAGGTGGGTGACCATTGTTGGTAGAAGTGAAGTAGTACAAGTGTGATCGTTACATCCCTTTTGACTAATGTATTTTACTACATATCAATCCAGCATACCTCTTGAACTAGTAGCTCCTCATCCGTATTCTCCATTTTAGCGACTAATATTTGCGCAATATGGCAGAGGAAGAGCGCAGTGAAGACGTACAAGAGAAGGTTAATGAGAATTATGGTGCTTCGGAAAGATGACGTAAGTATATAAAATGCATGCATTGAGATGCCTAAGCTGTGTGCCGATATGAATTCTTCCTAAAACCAACCTGCGTATATTATGGTGTGTAATATGTCGCCCGCAATTGTTGGATGATTCAATTGTGTTCAAGGCTCTTCACCTTATTCTTGTATCTGGAAATTGGAAACTATTATAGTGTCCTTGAAAGTGTCGACATCGTGGGCCAGGGGAAAACTCTGCCATGCTTCCTTCCACCCTGCTCCCATGTCTGGCCAGAGAGCCTTCCAAACTTTTGCGTACTGTTCGCTTCCAGAGAGTTCTCCCATATCATCATCAAGCCGCTTACCATTGCAAAATCTGGTGTCTCAATCAACTTCTTCAATAGTCGCGTCGTTTTGGTGTGTGTCTCGAGAATCACGCTTGCATATCCAGCTTCTTCCTATCTATGCGAGAACATCTTCGAAATCCGCGCTTATTGTTTGGTCGTTGAGCACCGGTACCGTGCCTACCTATAAACGTATGCAATTTAATATTGGAGGTAGCCCCGCTTTAACTAAGGCATAGGCTTATCTAGCCCATTACTATAATAATAATTAGTGCATTTAAGAATGACTGATAGGTTTTTCCAATTTCGTAGGGAGCCGAGAGTCTAGTAAATCTTAATTTCGGTATGATCACCTGCAGATCGCAGTATTTTAATGTTCAACGTTCTGACTCTTAGACACGAATCTCGTATCTGCAAAATCTAATGTGCAGACAGAATGAAGTCTTGGATACACAACACTTATAGAGTGTCACCGTGGCGCTGAAGTATCGCTTCGAAACTCTTAGTTCGAAGCCTGACAATACTAAGCTTAAATAGAGGGTGTAGTGATATATATAGTCGTATTATTATTAATTTAGTATCGATAAGCTCTTCGTATTCGTAGAAGATAGCTAGTAGACTTAGAGATTTTAAGCGGGAAAGCCTATCTTATTCTATAAGATTAGCTAATTGTAAAAAAAATCTAACTCCATCTATTTCTTAAGTTGGAGAGATTTTAGAACGGAGAAATCAGTATAGCACTCCTAAGATGCTATTTCGAATCTAGAAATACTATCTAAAGAATAGATAGTAAGATCCTGAATTTGATCTTTAGTTTTGGGTATCTCGCGCCATTTTCTTTCTAACTGAGAATGAAAACCTCGCTATTTGGGTCGTGTTCGTCTTGGTTATATAATCTCCTCACATGATGGCGTTAAAGTTTTCCACATACTAACATACTTTAGATTCTGTGCCAGCCTAGCTAATTAGTGTATTGTGGCATCTCTATTGTAGTTTACGCAACCAATATTATTCTATAAGAAGTATTTCACACTAATGTTATATAGATATAAGAAGGTCGCTAGTATATAATTAGTATCTTAAACGTCCTAGAGGGTTTCCCACTAATAAAGACCATAGAAATCGAGTCTATGGACGTGTAGCCAACAACCCGGCATTTTCTTATTCAATAATATAATAATGCAACGAGGTAGCTGCTCTGTCGACGTCTATATAATCTCTCTAAGGTAGAGGCTAGAAATAAATTACGTAAGGCATTGCCAGTATTTATCGGGCCTACTTACCTTTCTTGGTCTCTACTCTTAAAGATGATGGCTTAGTTCGAAATCAGGAGCAATTTTCGCCTAGGAGACATACACGGTTTTAATTCTACCATCCTCACGCCTAGTTCGGTTATCTACACATATCCCGAGCTCTAGAACCCGAACATAAGCACGACTACTCGCTTAGTCTAATATACTTTCTAATCTTTTAAATCTCTTGTCAAATTCGACGTCGTCTATATTGATTGAAACTAGAGAAAAACGCTCTTGCCGCGCGGCAGCTCGGCATACTCTGCTAGCCGACGCGAGAGCCAATAAACTAGCTCTGTGCGGCTCACATCGCGCCAGGTATTCACAGACCAAGTCCAAAACCAACTGTGGCAGTGCTTCCATGGTTCTGTGGCGTAGCGTAAGATAGAGAAGAAGCTGGGTAAGGGATCAGGCAGTGGAGTGGAATGAAGCTTTGGGTTCTTTGCGGATAAAAGTAGCAAGGAAAGAGCATTCGTAAAGTTGCCGCCGTCCCGGTCCCTTTATTCACTCTCGTCTATTTAACCGACAACAAATCGGGACATCATGTGCAAGCCGAGTAAAAATGATAAGCGTCAATCAAGATCGGCCACGTACGGCATAGAATGGAGCTAAGATCTTCCTATTTGAGTCTAAGCTAAAGCCTTCGGTGATTTGTGATGCCGAATAGTAGTTACTAGAGATCTACAGTAGTGAAATTATCCTCGAACCACAACCGCCAGGATCTTCTATCTCTTCCATCGCTATCAGGGTCGTACTGGAACAGTGCAGTCCCTCGGGTTGTCTGAAGCATTTTCTTCAGGTCTCCTGGCTTGTCGTCAGGGCTCAGGGTAGCGTATACGTATTCTGAAAGAGCTGGTGTTTTGCCTCCAAGTTGATCTTTGATTGCCTTCTTTATTTTAGGACTTGGATATTGTCCATCCCCACCCGCACTAAATCTATATAAGGGACCAACGAGACACATCCTAGGATCATGGACCAATCTACTCATAGCTATTTGAGAACGTTACAATCAAACATGCATTCCATAATATGCTTACTCGATCTGAGAAGCCCAAACGCTTGGCACAACTCCGTGACTTCCCTTGGCAGTTGTTCTTGTGACTTGTTTCTTTCCATTGTGAGGACACGACAAAGACACACGATACGAGGAACGTTCAACGATATGATTTACCTATTGCAAGATAGTGGTAATCAGAAAAGTCTGGGATAGAGGCCAAAATAGGTTTTCCGGTGATTAGCATTGATTTAGAGAACAACAATGCTGCCGTGGCTGGTAGATAAGTTCAAGGATCTGCGTAGCTCATTCGTCGTATCTTCATACTAGCTTGCCTATTCCTTCTCTAATGAATTTGGAATAAGCGCTGTGCCGCTCCTGCAGGATCATCGCATGGTACATCTCTGACCGACTCCTTCGACTGCCTGAAAGCTTGCCACGAAGCAAGATTCGCAAATGAAAGAATCTATATTGTTCGAAATGCTAACCAGATAATAACCCCTTTTGAAGTACCGGGCATGCACAAGATCAACTCGTGATAGCACGAACCGGAATATCGAGAAGCTCTTAACCGCCGAATAACAGAGTCCTCTCATATATAGGATAACTTCCTCGGCTCTTCTTAACAAGACAATTCTTCTTCACAAATCATCTAGACTTCTAAGAAGCGTTAGAAACTATTTTCTACCCAGTATTCAGTCTGCTCCTGCTGAGCGGTTTTCTCAAAGCTGCCACTGTTGGAGCTACTCCCTTTATGGCTCGCGACGGCCATTCCCCAGCTTTGCCCCACGATGAGAATGCGTCCAAGTACTGCTCTTGATGGGTCGACTTGACTTCAACAGTATCCTGCTCTTCATTCCTTAGCGACAACTACGTCACTATCGATAATCTCCGGCGATGGGTAGGACTTAGAATCAGACGATTACGTGACCTCGGACGCTAATCCCATATAGAATCCTTCTGTTACAGGAGACTGTGGAAACATGATCGTCGGAAGATCGTACTGCGTGGAGGCCATTGAAGAGCCCCCGGTGCCTACTACAAGCGTACAAGTTTCAACTCTTGCACCTTCCACTTCACTGCCTTGGACGACTACAATTGCCGCACCCTCAACAGCAAACCCTAGCAATGGTGTTCAAACTCCTTTGCCTACTCAGCCTGGTATTGTTACTAACTGCGCCAAATTATACTACGTGGCTGCAGGTGAGATCTGTGATCAGATTACGAGCTACCAGAAGATTAATCTCGAGGACTTTATCAAGTGGAATCCAACTATCGGCAGCGACTGCAGTAAGATGCAGGCTGGAGTGAATGTGTGTATTGGACTTATTGGAGGTACTACAACTACGAGCAAGCCTTCAATACCACGACAGCGGGGAACGGCATTCAAACCCCTCAGCCCACCCAGCCAGGTATTGTAACAAACTGCAAGAAGTTCCACTACGCTGCTCAGGGCGTTGTGTGCAGCTAGATAATCAGCTACCAGAAGATAAGTATGGCGGACTTTCTCAAGTGGAATACTGCAATCAACTCTGGCTGCACGAACATGTGGGCTAGTACTTACACATGTGGGCTGGTACTTTCACATGTGTGGGCGTTTGAAACATTGGGATCTTATTACAGATTCTAGTTTCAATTTCATACAAAATGGCAATTCATTAATATTATACTGTTATCATCAGTGTATAGTTGCTAGCCATTCTCCTTTCTACTGGACCAAAACAGTGGTCACCTGTGCTTGTGATTATTCACGCGATGCATTTTATAGCGAACTATATGTACTTTGGAATGCATGTAGAGAAAGACTGTATTAAATAGCATTTTTTTCACTTGTTACTTTCTAAATATCAGGATGCTAATCGCTTTCCCTGCATTGTCGAGCGTTAACACGCGCGCTGCGCATCAACGTAAAGATGCAAGGGGGGTGAGGGGATTAAGCAATGAACGACAATCTTCGCAGGTGGGCTGCGATGTTTCGTCTCTGAGACAGTGAAGTACAGGGCGAATCTGAGATCAGGAACGTGTTGAATGTTGAGATCACGTGAGAGTGGGCACGGTTACTGTACGATCTATATCTCTTCTCTGTGATTGAATGGATTATCGTTTTCTCCATGGTCTTTTGTTTCCCTTAAACAGAACGAACGTGTGTTGTCATGCGTCAAACGTTATAACACAGCAGCAGAGTTGGGGAAGGTCATGCAAGTATCTGAGTACGCTCCAGATAATGCCAACAAGCCAATATCATATGGCCAGTGACATGCACCCGTGCTTACATTTGTGCAAGAGTTTGGTAGGAATAGGCCTTGGCAACGGAGTATTAGTACGCGATTGGTAATACGGCTAAATCGCAACACTAGCTGTTCCTTGCCTAGCGTATCTAGACGCAGTAGTCGATGTTTTGTACATTCCATCAATAGGGAAACATCAACCTACATGCGCGTTGAAGGGGTTAGCAGCCTGAAGACCACCACAAGATAGCTCTAGATCGAAAAGAGACACCGTAGAGTCCTCCAACTTCCCAAATTGAGATCATAGAAGGCCATTTCACGCGCAATCTAGTCCTACTGTGCGCCTCAACGACATATCCGTTAGGCGTGCCATTATTCAACTTTTGCTTACATGTTGGCAGTCGGCCAAGCAGAAAGAGAGATTCTTATCAAATGATGTGATTTCCTCCTTGGCAACGTCTACAAAAGGTAGCTCAAGTATTGTGTCGTCCAAACAATGTCCATTTGAATGCAGAGCACGTTAAAATGAAGTTTGGCTATGCATTCCTCCCGTTCGCCTCACTGACGGGCATATGTGCCTCGTTTTTGAGCAATTTCCGAGATGTTTCTCCACCCATCGTAACCTCCAAAATTACCCAGTCGTATTGGCGTGCCACCTTTGCAAACCCGCCCTTTAATTTAGAAGACAACGCCTGGTTCAAAGCTTTCTATGAACTCGTCGATGAAATCGCCAACGATTCGGACGTGAGAGTTGTAGTCTTCGATTCGAGCGCGCCGAATTTCTACATCGCACACTTGGACATCATCAATCCAATCAACCAGGAGTATATCGATGGAATCTGGGGAAATCTCACTCTACTTCACGATCTCCCTGTTTTGACCATAGCAGCCGTGCGCGGTATAGCACGTTCAGGTGGTGCCGAGTTCGCGGCTGCCTTGGATGTAAGATTTGCAAGCAAGAAGGCGAAATTCGCCCAGACCGAGGTTGCATATGGACAGTTGCCCGGAGGTGGAGGAATGTCATTGTTGCCCAGGATTGTCGGGAGGAGTCGTGCACTCGAGATCATACTTGGAGCCGAGGACTTTGACGCTGACACGGCAGCTCAGTATGGGTGTAAGTACTGCCTGCTGTTCGCTACCTAATTGTGATGAACTGGCTAATACCAAAGTAAGGGATCAATCGCGCCATCCCAGACGATGAATTTGAAGACTTCGTGGATTCGTATGCGCGCCGCGTTTCAAGCTTCGATAAGCTTGCAGTGACTGAAGCTAAGCGGATTGTGAACAAACGTTCCATATACCCAACTGCGGATGAATGGCGAGAAGACTGGAATGCTTTCCTTCAGACCTTAAGCCAGGCGAACGTCCGGGCGCGCGTTGCTAAGGCTGTAGAGCTCGGCTTGCAGTCAGACCTGGAGTTCGAACTCCATGTAGACCAAAAGATCATGCAGCTAGTTGGTGAAGGACCATGGAATGTTTGAAATCGACTTCTGGTAGCAACAGGCTATAGATACGATTTGATCGTGTGAGAATGAACCTTACAGCGCTTGTTTCATTAGCACTAGGAGACTATCCGAGTTCAGGTATAGAAACGGACATTACGATATACTATTTCTCAACCTGCATAGTACTCTTCGTCTCCTATCAATAGTAGAGTTTTTCTGGCTACTATTGACCAAATGCGTAATGCTAGATCTTACATTAAGATTTTGTTCAAATGCAAGAATGTTATTACTCTAGAAGCAAGTGATACATCTCGAAAACAAATGTGACCAGACTTAACTCAATATCTATAGCTGACTATATTTTATCTACGTGATATATTGCGGTCAAGCAACTAACCATATAAAACAGTTAATAATTTAGAAATTATATATAACATAGCTAAACCTATATCTCTACTAGATTGTAATTCTGTTTAAGAGACACGCTCGAACGCTGAAGATAGACTTAATTACTGAGAGATCTCGAAGCTAAAACAAGTCTAGTAGGTTATGTGGAAATAGTAGAGTAGGATATCTAGTAAAGCGTGATCTCTTGTTAGAAGCTCAGCTCCATGCCACTGGGCCACAACAGCCAAAAAGGCGCGAGTAATCGGCGTTCTGCTGATTGCCTGACCTGGAACAGTATATATCGTCAGACTGGATCAAGGTCTGACATCTCTAGTAAAATAAGATCTCTAATAAAATTAACTTCTAATAAAGTAAAATTTCT
The DNA here is from genome assembly GCA_036172615.1 of Curvularia verruculosa. Taxonomy (NCBI): domain Eukaryota; kingdom Fungi; phylum Ascomycota; class Dothideomycetes; order Pleosporales; family Pleosporaceae; genus Curvularia; species Curvularia verruculosa. The sequence continues at coordinate 21,343 of JAWDHC010000385.1, forward strand.
AGCAAAATAAAATGTTTAATAGAATGGAATCAATAGGTAGTAAAGAAACAGTAGACCGAGATCTCTAGTAAAGCGGGCTCTCTAGTAATAAGAGGGTATATAAGATGCGAGGCTACTAAGCTAGCGAGTAAGTATAGGGTATACTATAGTTGTATCAGTATTAGATTGGTATTAGTCTATACTTAAGTAGGTGTTAGATTAGAGTTATGTTGGAGATCTAAGCTAGTCAGCTAATCTCAGACAGAATCCGGGTGCTCGACCACACCCGGATTCTGTAACGGCGCAGGCAAGACTACTCGGATCAGTAACGGCAGGTAGTGTCACTCAG
>JAWDHC010000386.1:0-21628 GCA_036172615.1 Curvularia verruculosa
AGTTGGTGAGGTGACCGACTCGCTTGCCTGACCGACTCGCTTATCCAACACGTTAGCTGAGCTTGTTACGATCTTAGTTCCGCCAATAGGGACACGCGAGTGACAAACAAGAGCTCACTGCATGCGGCCCAGGTCACTGGAACATCAAGTATGTTTAACAACTAGTAAATTTGGAAGTGCTACAGTTCTGCTACGACATAGGATTTTTTTCGTAATGATGTATCTGACGATGGAAGGGTGTAGGTGTGCGAGACCATGATACCTACTAGGTGAGATGATGTCACTAATCACTGAAGTGTGTATGCTGTAAAGCGAAGGATCTCGATGATTGAGAAGGTGATATGTAGTTGTTTTTCTACACCAAACTACAGTATAGCCTTTATTGTGCTATAACCTCACTATATGTCACGTGATAAATCAGCACCTGACTAGCATCGTCAAGTCGATCTCGAGTTGGGGGGCTCGATAGAACCTTACCGGAGATCTTTCGGACGAGCAGTGGCTAGAGCACGTGTAGTATATATAAATCTTATATAACTTCTTGAGGGCTTTTCAAGGATCCATCCTGATACTATCCCAATATTCTTATTCCTATCTGCGAAGCCTCTCACATTCCATTTCAGTAATCAAGTTGTATAGCCTCAATACTTGCTAGATAATAGACAATTGTTGTTTAATATAGCGAGCTTTTTGTGATGCTTTCGAGGCGTGTTTCTGACATGGAGAATCAAGGCATGCTGTTACGTTACGATAAGAACAGGAAAGAGACCAGGTTCTAGTGGTGCATTTAATAGTCTTTTGGAGTTTGCTATGACGCGCGCTAGAGTCTGTCCACTGCTTCTTTGTCTTCCTGGGCTTTACATTGTTCAATCACCAAGTCTTCATGATGGTTTTAGTGGAATGAATGAAAATAATCAGTTTATAGGCATACAGAAATAAAGAAATGTGCATAAATTAACAGAATAAATCTATTAGTGAGGGAAAGCATCCCATGTAGCGGTGCGCAACACCAAATTCTCATCGCCCCAAGTCATTGTCCCAAGTCATTGTCCCGACTTGAAACGCCACCTCGACTAGATTGAGCACATACCTCCTCTCAAGCCCTCCACAGTATCCAACTTTCCCTTGACCGGCCCCAGACTATCGTACTCTTCCTTTTTCATTCCTCGTCTTGATTTCGCCGCACTTCTGAACCCACCCCGTCCAACTCCCGCACCAGCAAGAGCGCTAAAGACAGTCATGAAGGCGTTTTGCGGGTCCTTGACTACGCCATACACGGCGATTGCAGCTTCCCCTGCTGGGCCGATAAGCCTGGCAATGGTTCGGATGGCAGTGAGTCCGGCTGCGGCTTCGCCAACAAAGGGAATGAAGAACAAGAGGCCCATGATGAAGTTAAGGATAAACTCTTCGCGCTCCGCCTTTTCGATTTCATTGGCCTTTTCTACAATCTTTTCCATGGCTGAGATGGCTTCCTCGGTAGAAAAGGCAGGCAACGACATCGAGTCGACGAGATCGGATTCGGTAATTTGCTCGTCCCAGATACCTGCAATGGACATGTCTTGGAAGCGGTACAGCATGTCTTGTGCCTTTGGGTATGAATCACCAATAATATCCTTGGGGTTGTAGATATTAACCTTGTCCCCGTTCATCAAGGGGTAGTTCTTGAAGTAGTTGTTGTTCCACTGCATGCAGTCTTGAATGTTCCCTTCGCCGAACTGGCAACCGTTGTTGGTGCGCATCAAGCGCTTGCCCATCGTGATCCACTCCTTTTCGATGCCCCAGGTCTCGGCGAGATCGTTGTAAAAACCATTTTCGTCCTTCAAGGTGAAAGTTGCATTAGGGATATAGTCGCTGTCGAGCATGCCTTTCTCAAACTCAAACTTAGGACACTTGTCCATAGGATACTCGCCCTTTCCGCCCTTGCAATCGGATCCCTTGATGCAGTTCTCGAGGCAAGTAGCATATCTGCAGTCCCTACAGCATATTCCACTATTCTTGTAATCTGAGCAGCTAAAGTACTTGTCAACTTTGTCGCTTGCCATGAAGTTGTTGATCTGATCTGGAATCTGCTCCTTCACATATCTGGCATAGGTCTTGAACTTGTCGTCATAACCCTTGTCGACTAGATCCTTATACTTCTTCAGTGCTCCATCGAGGACGGATATCTGGACGTCTGTGATGTACTGCTCCATGCAATGGCCGGGAATCGATCCTTTGCGGTCTTTCAACTGGTCCAGCGAGCTAAACTGGCCCTCGCAGTCATCCCAGTAGTTTTCGTCGACAGGCATTTCGTAGTCCTCTGGCTCATCCGTTCTATGATGTTTAGTGATTTTCAGAGTGACAGTTGGTAGAGAACGAACCCATGCCAATCCTGCAGATCCACCGCCCAGTCTGTGGTTCCAGCGAAGTTATACGAGTCATAGAACTTCGACCGAGACTCCTTCATCTTGTCGTCCATCCAGGCGACCCACTCTGTGTTATTGAAGACCATGATGTTTGAACCTTCCTTTGTGTATTTCTTATTGACGTTACCTGTATCAATGATCTCTTGGATCTCGGCGTTGGAAATGTAACCCCCGGTGTCGGTGCATCGGCCTTTGTAGGCATTGGAAACTCGAGGTGATCCAGTGAACAAACAGTTCTCGCCGTCACACCCAGCCTTTGCCATTTTGAAAGACCGACCATAACTGGAAACGCCAACAACCTGTACACATGTTAGCGTGATTGTTTCTACGTCGCCTGCCATAATATTGCTCACCACTTTGCCAGAATCAGCTCCAGCTTTGGTAATCATAGACAGCGCGTCCTTGGTTTCAGTCTCATTGACATGGGATCTTAAGCAGTTTCCGGTAGGACATCCGGGTGAAGTCCATTTGTTACCGTAGTCCCATTGGCCGTGCAGATCGTAGGTCATGTAAACGATATAGTCGAGCACTTTGGCCATATCCTTGATAGGGAAGGATCTGAGGTACCAGTATGACGCAGGTGCTGCAAATGAGACTGACTTGGAAGATCCGATGGATGACTTAAGGCTAGAAAGTAGACGATAATAGTTGACGCCATTGACAGGGTCATCAGACGGGATATCAGGAATGTCAGGAGCCTAGAAATCATCATGTCAGCATGTTCATAATGGCGATTGATCAGATACTTACTCCGGGGTACTCCCAGTCAAGATCGACTCCATCGAGCCCATGCTCATTAACGAAGCTGATGAGGTTGTTCTTGAATGTGTCACGGTTGGCTGGCTGGACGGCCTCTCGTAAGATCTGGAAGGTTCCAGGCTCAGTACTGAAGGCCCAACCACCAAAAGAGATGATTTTTTTGACGTTTTTGAGCTTCTTGAAGCTTTCGAACTCTCTCAAAGCCTGCTCATCGGTGATTACAGGCTTGTACGTCCCTCGCGTGATGTTTGCGAAAGCAAAGTGAACATGCGTGTACCCCTCGGGAATGGAAGTGACTGGCATGTTTAAGCATGGACGATTGTAGTTCCAGCTCTCGTAGTATGCGATTTTGATCTTTTTCGCCGGTGCAGTGCCTTTGATGATGTCTCTACCGCAATTGCTGATACCTGCCTCCAGTTAGTAGGTTTTGCAAAGTACAATAGCGCGAGGTACATACATCCGTCCTTGCCAGGGGCAGAGGTCCCCGGAGCACCAGTTTCAGATTTACTCACGACGCAAAAGTCGTCGGTCATACCACATTGGCCCCAGATATTGCAGCAAACATTCAACGGACAAGGGTTCAGCGTGCTGATGTTAGTGGACGCGGATGGCCGTACGGTTCCATTCTTTGTGGGTCCACAGACGGCGTTCTGTGGCGTTGTGCATTAGTAAAAGAAGTAGGTCTGCAAGCGTAAATGGAGAGAATCATACCGGAACTATCGCAGGCATGGGTGGTGTGCCCTTGCTGACACACATCAAAAAGTCTTCGTAGAAAACCTCGGGTTTACAGCCATTCCAACCCCAAGTATTCTTGTTAAACGCCATAAGATCGTCAACCGTAAGATCGCGAGCGACAGCAACCTTCGAGCAGCTATCGTCCTTCTTCGTGTAGTAGGTTGCGCAATTTCCATTTGCATCGGGCTTGGGTTTCAGGTCAGGATACTTACCAGCAGTGCAGCATACCTTCTGCCCTGGCATAAGGTTCGAGCAAAGATTTGTCTTAGTATTAGCTTTCATAAAATCGTTTGCACTAATGCCGCATTTGGCAGCAAGAGTTGTACAAGTGTCTTTTTCAACAACGTCCCTTGTCTTGCAAGTGCCATCGGAGTTGCCAGAAGGGAGTGTGCTTGGCAGAGTTCCACTGCTGCAACAGACTACTTCATCTTTGACGAGTGTGCTGCAAAGGTTGGCGCGGTTATATTTCTCCAAGTCAGTCTGGCTAATGCCACATCGATTGGCGACGGCCCAGCAACCGTCACCGCTCTTCACGGTTGTAGTCTTGCAGTCTGCTCTGATGTCGAGGCGAGCTCTTCCGTCCAGATGAGCGGGCGAAGCTTTCCAAGATTGGATGGTCGAGTTGGTGCTGTTACTTGGGACCTGGCTGATAGGGACAGGGATTCGGATGGTGACCTGCATCCAATCTTTGCCTGAATTACCTTGAGAGACGCAATCACCGCTCAACCAGGTCTTGGCAGCTTCCTGTACGAATGGTAGATTTTTCGCACTTGTTGCCACGATGCCCACGCCATAATCGGCGCCACGCCCTTCAGCTCCACACAGCTGAATGACAGTCGTTTTGGAGATGCCCTGTTCCTGAGCATAATCCAAAAACCTTTTCAGCACCTCAGCTGTCAAGCCGTGTTGGTTGACCTCGGCTCCAGCATACACACCAATAGCTGACGACTGGGAGTATGCGAACTCCATGACGCTGTGATTGCATGATGGTGTCTGTAGTGCTAGGTGGTTCATGATTTGACTTCCAGCTGATACCAGGTGGTTGGTTGAAAAGGCATCATTGCCTGATGCTGGCTGATGCATAGATATCGACACTTCTTCCAACACACGGTTGGCTGTTGTGCAGAGCGAGGCTTTCTTGGTGTCAGGCTCGAAAGCAGATGTAGCCACCGATGCATAATCGGCAGTGCATGCGCGAGTTATGATCTTGCCATTTAGATCAGCTGCGGCGTTCTGAACAACCATATCAATGAGCATGGTCTCATTACAGGCTGCTAGCCGCTCGATATCCGAATACAAGAACCATTCGGCTCTCGAAGCAACATCTTTCGTGGCGCTGCAGAGTACAGGACAGCGCTCAAAGACGACATCATTCACGCTTTGGGCTTCTGCTAGCCACTTGTCGAGATCGTCGCCCTCATCTGCTCGTCGGATTACCTCCACACTGCGAGATGTAGCCCTAGTGTGTGCTATCAGTGAAGTATTCTTTAGTCAATTGAAGATGGTGAATTTGGTCGTGTAAGATCGGATATCGATCAGTATGCGGCATGGCCTGCACAACTTGTGGTGCAGGATACCCTAGTACCAGCATCATGGCTTGAATGAACATAGCATCACTTACAGAGTACCCCCAACAAGTAAAGCATAATGAAAAACGCTGCGAAACGACAGGTTTGCCATGATCAAGTCCTCCGACCAAAATGAATGAATGAAGGAAGGAGAGTTGAAAAACAAGTGAGCTGGTCGAACCTTGGATTCAGGATGGCAATTGTAGTAGACGCCTAGATCAGCCGTAGACACCCTGGTAGCATTATTCTTTCCTGGGACAATCAGGCACACCCTCGCCCGATCCTGTTGCGCATGGACTACATGGCTTGTACATATTACATGCAGCCATACAGGTACCATGCGTGGTGGTGGGGTCTGACCGCATGCCGCCGCTGCAAGGCGGCTTCTCGCTTGGCCAGAGCTCGGCACATGATCCCTACCAACGCCGTCGCGGGAGCGTTCCTTTTCTGGCTTCGCGATCTGACCCGTGCCTGTTGTCTTCTCGCCCCCAACTTCTTCATCTTCGCAAATTATCCATACATCAAGTCCCACAAAGTACTCCGCCCAAGCTAGGATAAGTTACGCCCGGCAACGCTCCCAATACACTAGGGATAAGCATACGCCGAGCATGTGACTAGGCGTAGCAGGATTGCAATATGCCTAGAATATCGCTATCAGTCAACGATACGCCTTACTGCTGCATGCCGTGTGGCTGAAGCACTTGGGCGTAAGGCTGTCCATCCAAACCATTTCTCGGGCTTCTAAATTCGCACAGGCCAGAGCGTGTTGTAAACCGGATGCGGTTGTAACTCCGTGTGCCCAACTGACTCCAATCCAAGCTAAGGACCTCTGCCTGGGATCATGTTACCTACAGTATTATTGCTCCAATGGAAAGACGAATGCAGGTCGTTGAGCTTACATTGAGACACTTCCTTTTTTGTCACACCGTCTGGTCCTGGTTTCTTCTGGCGGCTCCAAGACGTCTTCATCATCGCATTCTGAACTCTCGCTCATTCATCTTCTACCATACTTTCTCAAAGTCGACATGAGGTTTCAACTCGTCACCGCTCTCTTTCTTCTCTTACAGAATGTCTCCGCTGGAGATTATCAAGGATGTCTTGAACGCGTGCATCTCTACCAAGCCTATGACATCGAGGAACTTCTTCCAGAGTCAGATCGTATACTTGGAAAAAGGTGTGCTGACTGGAACGAGGTGGCAAAGGTCTGTCGAAACAGTACGTATTCAACAACCTTCTCGAGTATTCCTTCGCTAAGAGATTTGCAGATCAATACGAGACATGCACTGGCTCTCGTCCTAACAATCGCTGCACTTTTGACGAGCTCCAAGACTTCATGAAACCGAAGAAGGAGAAGTCATCCTGGAAAGGTACCGGTGTTTATCAGACCAACGGAAAAATCGCCGTGGATCAATCGGCAGTTAATTGCTACAAAAGATATACTGGGCGAAAGGTGCCGAACTTTCCTGCATAGTAAGTGATGCTAATTTTCACACGTCTACGTCTGATATCAATTACATGCTCTCGATGTTCATCTCGCTAATTGTCACAAAGCAAGGCGATGTCAGGAAATGTGCACGAGTACAACGACTATTTGAAGAAGCTCGGGAATCGGGTAAGTACATGCTATCCGCCGTCAAATAGCTGTTTACTGAATGATTCAAGGTCGATTACGTCTTCCGCCAACAGACGGGTGATACTAACAGGCATCTTTTCGACGACTTCGACGGCACACGCGATGAGATCAACAAAGTGCGGGCTGGTGATCACGGCGTTCATCTTATTCCCGCTGCCAAAGCATCCAACGTGAACAACATCGTAGTGAAAGATCTCGGTACAAACAAAGGGACTGGCGAGAAAATGGAGACAGTAGATTGGGCAAAGACAGCAAGAGATGCTAGGGCCAAAGGAGATCATGGCGTCACCGCTCGTATCACAGCATTCGCAAACAATTTCTATCATGCTGCTGGGTTAGAGGCCTCAAAAGCGAGAAAACATTTGCAAGTCTTTAGATCTTACAAGTACATGGAGGATCGGGCAAAGAAATGTGGAAGGAGGACTTGAGACGCGGTGCGTGTGTATGGGGTGATTGTCGGCTTGGGTTTTGGGTGGTTTTCCTTTCTCTCCTCATTTTTTATTGTAGCTGTGTATTGAGCGGCTTGCACTATTAAAGATTTTACAAAGCATGGAAATTCGAGTTCTTCAGATAAACCATACTCTGTTCCATTCATTAGAAACTTTTCCTCTCTGGTAAAATTATGGTGCGTATTCACAGAATGGGACACTAAACGAAAGTCATCCATGGCAAGGTTCAGCAGGTGCAACTGACCACAAGGAGCATTTCCCTTAAGTTTCTGCATTGTTATCATTGTTCATGCAAGACAGTGACTCAACCATGATCAACCGCTCATCCCTTCCTTCGGCCCATACAATGTATCAATCTCATCTTCTCCATCTGGTCCTCTGAATACTCGTTCACGATTGTCAGGATCAATGAAGAATACGCTATCCTCCCCACACGGCCAGTAATGTTCCTCTGTGGCTCCAACACATGAGAAGAGACCATCTAAAGGCACAATCCAAATTTCCCTTGCGTTGACAAAGTACCTCACGTCTTCAACCTCAGTATAATAAAACCATTCTGCCTGCATCTCGCGCGCGAACTTTAGTCGTTGGATCGATGGGGCGACCGACTTGAAACTGTCAAACATTGACTTTCCAATGTCGATGGTGTCGATTGCGAAATCAACCCAGACATACCTACGCGTTTGCACCAAGACTTAGCATTGCACAGATTGAGAAAGTACTGAATATCCCTTACTGCGCTCCATACCCGTGTACAGCTAGTTCAGAAAACGCTTTTTGATACAGGCCGTGGTCCCGTGCTTCCCGGCAGGCTTGTAAGACTGCAGGCACAGGCGTCGTCGAGGTGAGGTAGTACGCTCGATTGATAGGAGTTTGGTGTGTAAGCTCAGCATTCACTATGCGAGGCTCCACTGTCATTTCCCATATTTTCATCCGCAGCTCGTACGGCAGGCGCGGAAAAGGGTGAAAAGCTGTCATGCCGCTGCGAAAAACTCGCTGGAGATGATACTAGTACAATGCGGGTCAATCTCCGGCCAGCGCAGTGGAGTAATGATTGCAATGGTGGCGCAAGGCAAAGTAATGAACAAGTAGAGTTCATCCTTTGCGACGGAGTTATTCCATGCCAGTCGTTCCAAGAAAGGGCAGTAGAAAGCATCACATGATCGCTAGTTCAGGGTCTATGGTTGCAGTGGCGGTGGCGGTTCTAACCGTCAACCGGGCCGCCTTAGAAAACGGCGCTTTTGACGTTCCCGTTCGGGCTGCAATCTTCCGCCCCCAAACTTCATCGGGATTTTAGCCCTTTGAAGGCCGGTATGAGAGCAACGACCCCATGATTTCGACCTCAAGGTAAGGCTTCCTGTGCAAACTAAAGCGCATGTTCCCTTTTACCCGGACCTCACCATGGCTGCAAAAGTTAGGCGAATACCGTGAATGAATATCGAACACATGGAATGCCTGATGCTAGTCAGATATTGCCCAGACAATCACACGGAGAAGCTACTTGAATGGATTCTAACCAGCACATGGGGTCATCTATAGTACCGCTCGCTAAGCTCAAGATGTCTAGCTTAACGAGCCTCCTTCACTGTAGATAGAGTTCCCGGACTATCTAGAAGATCTCCAGGGCTCAATTGTTCCTTATTATAGATTGCCGCGACATTAAGGAGCAGCCATGTGTGGAGGCATGGGTCAAATCTTACAACGCTTGGTTGAAATTTGATTCTACACTGATGCGACCAGCTTGTTCTTCGAGACCCCGAGGCGGCTGCTAAGAGCCCGGTCACATCCCCGTTATCTGTGTCACATGCACCACGACTGGTGCTTGCTTCAAATCCACATTTCCGTGATTCTTTCGCGGCAATTGTCTCTATCTTTATACCATAGTCGTTTCTATCTTACCCTATCTACAACATGAAGTCGTCGTTCTTCTTGTCAGTATTCCTGCTAGCTCATCGAGCCATCGGCACTGGCTCGCCATTGTACCAATACGATCCCGACACCGTGAAAGACTGCGTCGAGTGGTACAACAACGACGAAGGCGAAACCTGCGCCAATGTACGCAAGTACTTTGGCATAACTCCAGCAGAGTTTACGGCTTGGAACCCTTCACTCAGCACCAGCTGCGAGCCATGGTACGAGTGGACGTCGTACTGCATCGTCACCGAAACAAAGATAAACGCCACGAGACCGACCACAACCGCATCCTCCAAGATCTCTTCGAGTACGACATCTGTCGCAACGCTTGCTCCGTCTCCAACTGCCTGGACGGCACTAGGTTGCTATGTGGAAGACTCCGCCATGCCAATCCTGGAGCAAAACATGAACCCGAACGGCGACTCATCTCTCACTATTCCCAAGTGCAAGAACAGTTGCTACCGCCGTGCATTTGGTTTCGCAGGTGTCCAGAAAGGTAACCAATGTTGGTGCGGTAGCTACGTTGGTGGAAGCTGGGCCCGCAACCAAACCTACTGCAACTCTACATGTACTGGCGACAAGAACTCTTTTTGTGGCGGAAATGGATACCTCAATGTCTTCAAGGCTTTGCAAAATCTGGCAACTACTTCTGCTTCTGCCACTGCAGCTTCTACTGCGCCTACCTCTGGTGCGAACAAGCTCAATTAGGTAATTAGCAACGCAGGTTTGAAGCGACTAGGCTATGTAATCTTCGATCAATGCTTGTGTACGCACTGTATTGGCAGTCGATTTCTTCAATGATATTATTCTACATTTTAAAGTGTATTCTGACTTCGCCTCAAGTCTGAAGCTTATCTTGATACTCTATCGTGTCGAAGTGAGGATATCACTCTTTCTTGCAGTGACTAGCCGTTGGGAGATCAGACTCTGCAGTCTTTGCCATCATAGCCATTTGCCGCTCATGTGCGATCATGAGGGATTTTCTTCCAATGATCTAGGTCGAAAGACTCATGGACCGCTCACCAAACTGCACTCACTGCGCGAATTCTGCTGTAGCACGTCAGAAAGAATCGCACCACCACTAAGACTTCTTCCAAGCAATCTTTCCATAATCTTACTTTTTTGCTAGAGCTGGTGAACTACTTCGAGCTTCACGCTGCCGATATCATGCCAAGCCGACCATAAGAACTATCCGTCCATCCCCTGGACAGAAAGAAAAAACGCCTTGAGCGCACGGTTCCATTCCGCTCAAGGCGTTTTTGTTTCTGTCTAAGGGTTGCGTTCATAATCCAAATCACATATATTGACAAGCCTGATCACCTGCCCAACCGGGCAGTCGTTTCCACTTTCGGCCCGTCTCTTCGTTCAGCATTCCGCAATAGTGGTCAGACAAGGTGTAAGGCCCCCCACTCTTTTGCCCTGCGTTGGCATATCTAGATACATCTGCAAGGGACATATCCCTGGCTTGACAGGGTTATGGCTGATCCCATGACAATGGTCCGCCAAGCCGAGTCATATTTACCCTAATAGATTCCCCAGTAACAGAACAGGCTTGATGTATGACCGGGGTTCACTGGATCAGCCTGGGCTGTATGATACCAATGTCTGGTTTACATTGCCGAGAGGTTATCTCAGCTTTCAAGTAAGCAAGCACTAGTAGTCTCGTCTATGGTGTCGCGGTGTGCCTCGCCGGCCCTACGAAGGATGGAGAAACCTTCTCCATAAGGCGTTCTGCAATTAAGCACGAATTACTCTGAAAAATCGCGCTAGGATCGAAAAGCACAAACGAAAAGATAGATTCATCATCTTGTAGTGTATATAGAGCATTTCAGGGATGCCTCTAAATATTATGTACAGCAAAAACACAACTCACTCTTTTGCTTCAACATTCTTGATTGTTAACATCGAACCATGTTGTCACTACTTTCCTCGACTAGACTGCTTCTTAGCACTGGCGTTCTCAATGCTGCTCTTGTTCTAGGAGCACCTCACCTTGTTGAGCGCGATGGATCGTCTCCATCACTTTCATTCAATCCAAATACTACCAAGTATTGCTCTTGGTGGATTGATTTGACCTCGAATAAAGAATGCTCTACTCTTCTCGAGGAAAACTTCATCACTCTCGAGGATTTTCGTCGCTGGGTAAGACATCTTCCTCTCGTTTGCTTTGATGTAAGCATCATTGACACAAGATTAGAACCCTTCCATCACTGCCAACTGTGGTGGTCTTGTCGTAGGAAACTCTTATTGCGTAGAGACTATGGATGAGCCTGCTCCCAGTACTTCCTCATCTAGTTCTTCCTCGAAGTCTGTTTATACTTCTACTTCGTTGAAGCCTACATTGTCTTCTTCATCAAAGCCCGTGGTCACAACTCCCTCTACTACCATCAAGCCATCGAAATCGACTACCGCCCCGCCTACGACAACAAAACCCTCCAATGGGGTTAATACGCCCTCTCCGCTGCAACCCAGTGTCGTTTCCAACTGCGATTCTTTCTACTATGTCAAGAGCGGCGATAGCTGTGAAAACATCGCCAAATCAAAAGGCATTTCCACTGCCCAGTTCCTCTCCTGGAACCCAAGCGCTGGCTCCGACTGTACCGGACTCTGGGCCAACGCATACGCATGCGTTAGCATCATTGGCCATACACCTACATCTGCAGCTCCTACAACGACTAAAACTGGCAACGGGATCGCTACTCCATCCCCGATTCAGGATGGCATGGTCAGTAACTGCGACAGCTTCTACATGGTAAAGTCAGGCGATACTTGTGAGAAGATCTCCTCCAACAAGGGAATCACTTCGGCTCAGCTTATCTCCTGGAATCCAGCTGTTGGTAAAACCTGTGGTAGCTTGTGGCTCAACACTGTAAGTGGCCTTTCTTCTCCATATAGTAGACGTCAGCGTGAGCAGTTCACTGATTGTGTAATACAGTACGTTTGCATTTCTATCGTCGGGCACACACCCACGACTACTACCAAGGCTCCGGCCACCACTACCAAACCTGGTAACGGTGTGGCCACACCTACACCATATCAGACTGGTATGACGACGAGTTGCAAAACTTTCCACTTTGTTGCAAGTGGTGAGACATGTGCGACCATCTCTGCGAAGTATAAAATCACCACAGCAAACTTTACTAAGTGGAATCCTGCGGTTGGTAGCACATGTACTGGATTGTGGGCCAAGACATACGCGTGCGTAGCTGTACTATAAACACAAGCCAGTCTTTCCCATAAAAGAAGACACTATATAATGTCTAGATATATGTACTGTTCTTTAAATACTAACTTAGGTTCATCTTCTTAGAGAAATCTATAGCTATGAGAGCCAATAAAGCCAAATCGGACATTGATCATAGGTTTTCAGAGATTTAGTAGTGTTACAATATGTCCAGAGACACTGCCACACGACTCTGATACAAGGTACCAGCCCTTGGAACCCCATCAAAGTCCCCTCAAGCCAGCAGAGCCTGATGAATGTGTAACAGATATTTATGAACCTCGCCTGAAGTCTTGGGAGTTAGAGGTTTTTCTCAATATTCTGACATTGTTACTCCTGCCTGTCAAAACATCTTACACACACCCTCTGTCCTCAGACAAGGACGAGTCTGCATACTAGATTTAGTTTCAGGGTAAGATACTATTCCTCGACACAAGGCTGTCTCTACATATATCGTGATAGCAGACTTCCGCAGGGAATTCTATTTTTTACGCTAGTTGTTGAAAATTCATTCGATAATAATCGATGTGTTTTTTTACTAAGTGTCAGTGTAAGGGTATAGGTAGTGGGAGACTACCACAACTACTAAATGGGTGGATATCACCTGTCACCACATTGGTAGAAGCGGGACGTCATAAGCTGGTGGATGGGAAGGGGTGTTACGGGCTGAGCCCAGAAAGAAGACTGTAGGGTGCTAGAAGTTATTGTATTGCTTGAGCTATGGAGGTGTGCCGATATGCAGAGTCTACTTGTAGTGCCCATCACGTGCCCTAGCGCCCACTATTCTCTACAGGGTAGGCCAAGCCTACTCCACAACAAGGGGCATAGTAGGGCAGAGGCAGAGATAGCCTTATGTATTTAGGTAACCTAGTTAATGCTAATATTAGCTTAAGGTCATTCAATTGTAAGTAGACATGTGTATTTGTGGCGGTAAAATGAGTCTATAAAAGATCTTGAAAATAGACCGAGTATGCATCATTACAGCGTCTTATGTAGCATGAAAAACTTCTCTTGCAGGTTCACTCAGTGTTTAATAGTACCTGTAATACCTGCGGGTTCCGTCGATCAAATCCACTGCATTCTGTTGGCCAAGCAGCTCTATGTCAATCCTTGCCTGGTTCGCCCTTAACTTTTCCTGCGCATTCGCAGCACAACGTTGCGTTGCTTGATCAATTCGCTGTTGTAACTCAAATGGCATCGTAGCAGGAAATATATAGCGCGGCAAGGGCCCACGCTCTGGCCAAATGTTGTAGATGCGCAAGGCATTGTTGAGTCCGGGTAGAGCTTCGTCTGGGTCTGCTGCATATTCGACTGACATGAAGTCTGTAAAACCAGCCAAGCTGAGTAGAGGCATGCCGCCATATGGAAGCTGTTTCGTAGAAGGGTTGCGCACTACAACCTTGTGGTCGAACAAGAACCCTTCAATCGCAGCCTTGAGCTCAAAGTCTGCCATGTCTTCTTTTGAGTACATGCCACCGTCGTTGAGACTTCTCTTCCCTACGAGTTAAAACATGGAATCGTTAGCATCATCTACTAACATCTACATGGTATTTGACAATCTCGCATTGCAGAAAAGTTGACTCACAAACATTGTCTGTATCCTTAACAAGCGAGGCATCCAAAAAGCTTGAAAAGGCCTCAGGTGTTATGTACCCTGTGCCCCTGGGATCAAGCTTGACAAAAATTTCCTTCATCATCGCCTCAAAGGCCGGCGTGCCCTTTCCATTTGTGTAGAACAAATGTTCGGTCCAGCCTGATAGCGGAGGTGCCGGCTGCTGTGGTAGTGGTGGGAACCCGGGTGGAGCACTATACATGGTAAGCTGATAGTGATAGTCTTTGAAGCAGGGCTGATTCTGTATATGTCGTTCGATTATCTATGCTGGTGCTACGAATCGACGTGAATCTTGTAGCCTGGTGAGTATGGACAGGCGGGGCAACGCAGCTACCGTTGTAGCCAACAAACAATCTTTTCAGGCCTTTCCTATATGGTGCATGGCAAGCGAGTGGCGCATTGCAATGACTTGCTCCCCGCGGTAACTTCTGCCTACCATGACCCATGAAAACCATAGCGAGCCAATAACTCTAAGGGCCGCAAAGTGGTCTTTATTGAATCAGGCGGCCCCAGCTTCGCAAAGCACTGAGGGTTTGCGAACTAGTATCATTTCTACAGCGTTGTTGTAGGGCTGTTGTTTGCTATTCTACATCGCGGCCCGACTCCGTGTTGAGGAATAGCTAGTCAATGTGGTACATCTCCCCCAAGTTCCACAGCTCTAACCCAGTCCCTGATAGTCGCATCCACATCTTGTAAATTAGGAGATCCGCCATCACGCTCCGCTACAAATGGCTGCATCCTGTAGATCGCATCCACTGTTATCACACAGTCCCAGCCAAGCCAACGAAGAAGAGAAAAAGGAGGAGAAGAGAGTAATCGCTACTGCTGGCGAGAACTTCGCCTCGAAATACCCTCGGCCGCTGGCGCCTAACGCACGGGCCCACAATGCTGATAACATGATTATCTAATCAAAAGGAGTTCAACTTTCACTCGCTTCCACTTCAGACGACCAATCATTCCGCTTGTGGGTCTTCACTAACTGGAGGAACTAATCAGCCAGAGACTAACCATAGGTAAAGCTGATTAGATCTAATTCGATAGCAGCATCACTCAGAGGCATATAAGAATACGTGGGATCTTGGAAGAGCCGTAAAATTCCAATCAGATATCTATAGGTCTTATGTGAAAGAACACCAGGAATCTACAGAATAAGATACCAGCCCGCCCAATATTTATCCTGCTCGGGTCCAGTCTGGTACCGATTCGGATCCAGCAGCTGCGGAGAGCTTGACACAATGTACTATACAGTAACTTCGTTACACTACAGACATCTTACTAAGCACGTGACTTAGCACCCCATTTGACATCTATGTGTAATTATCTAGACGCAAGTAAGATCAGCAGTAGCCTGGTCGAAAGTACAGCGATCCGTGTGTTCAAATGAAAGCTGTGTTTGTAGTGTTAATCAATGTTCTAGTGCATTTCTGCGTGTAGTGGAGACTCACGTTGATGAAGCCACCGTCACCCTCAGTGAAGAACTGGTTGGGAGCGGCAATATACATGCACTCATAGTCGGTGTTGAGAAGTCCAAGCCTGAACTCAACAGAGTTTTGTCCATCGATGTTGGCGGGGTCAGCGACCGAGAAGGCCTGGTTGTAGCAGGCGGCCGCTTGAAATCGGGCAGGATCGGGGTTTCTAGCCATCATCTCTCTGGTAGTCTGCTGAGTGAAGGCCTCGCGAGCGGAATCGAAGTTGGAAACATCGCCAATGAACTTGGTGGCGGCGTCGATAGCCTGGGTGACTACGGCGCTGACAGCAGCGGTACCAGCCGCGAGGAGAATAGCACTGGTGACTGGCTCACGCTTGCTGAGGCTGTCACCGCGTGCATCGAGAGTCATGGCGGAGATATCGCTCCTTGAAGGGACAGCGGCACCGTTGACAACAGCGGAACAGCCAGCGACGGCAGCGACAATGGTGGTGAAAGAAGGCATGTTGAAAAGTCACAGACTTGGAGTTGAAGAATCGAGCTTGGAAGGCTTTGGGAAGAAGAAGAAGAAGAGAAAGAAGAGAACTCTGAAGACGAAGAGAAGGCGATATGAATGGATTGTATGATAGACATGTAGATGGCTCGACTTCACCTTTATACCATTCTACCCCTTCATGCCGGTATAGTTGCTGTCGCTATCGCCTCGTGCCAAGTCAAGTTGCCCAGCTGTCAGTCGGTCCGAAGACAAGGACACCCCAGTGAACCTGAACGACACATGCACGACACATCTCCAAAATCCTTCTCCATGTGTAACCGCTTGGCAGAACAGACATCTGAACCTTTGATTATGCAAATTGCAGGATCCAGATGAAAGGACAAGTCACTTGGGAGAAAACGTACGATCTGTTAATGCCTGCTGGTATCGGGTAGGCTTTGCCT
The DNA here is from genome assembly GCA_036172615.1 of Curvularia verruculosa. Lineage (NCBI taxonomy): Eukaryota > Fungi > Ascomycota > Dothideomycetes > Pleosporales > Pleosporaceae > Curvularia > Curvularia verruculosa. Next base: position 16,664 of record JAWDHC010000386.1, read on the forward strand.
ACCCTGCAAAGAGCAGCAGAGACTTGGGCACGTGATAGACACCATAAGTGGACCATGCACATCGACAACCTCTACCGTTCAGGCAATTCAATATCTTCTCGCATCCTAGAGTAATCTGCACAGGCCCAGCCCGTAACATCCGCTTTCATAGAGTATATTACTGATGTCACTTCAGCTTTCAATCTTTGTTATGATGCTCTGATTACGACTAAGTCCATGACGAAGTAGCACCAGCCACAGCTGATTTTAGCAACGTTCATTAAGTCTGCCATATAACAACTGCGAGTCACAGCTTCATTGTGCAAGTATTCCTTCGACTTCTTAGGCTTAGTTGAAAGGTGGGGCTGACTCGAGCTGGATTTATACACAGCAGGTCGGGCCGATTTGTTGTTAGAAATGGTTTCGGCTAGGTAACGGCCCGACAGAGCATAAAGTTTCAGCTGTTACTCGCCGCAGGTGCCGACAGAACACTGCAAGTTGCATGAATGTATGTGTGACACAGAGCTTGGGATGTCCTTCTCTGCCCTTGGCGGGAGGCCGGCTCTTGGCAAAAGGGCAGATCACGTGATCAATACCCTGCGACAGTCCTCACCTCCAGATGTGGCTGCTGGTTGGATTCCAACTTCTCACCACCTGCCCAGCAGAAGATTCTCCTTGTTATTGATGATAGTATGCTCGCGCTAATCAAGGGTCGTCAAACATGGTGCAGGCTCGAAGGTGTAAGGCATTATGCCGCATAACAAGTCTATAATCCTACCAAAAAGCAGACGAATATACTGTATAGTTGTGCAATGTGTAGTAAGCTGAGTCGTAATGGTAGATACCTAGCACTTTATAGAAGTAGATGATGGCTGTGTCCTCTAACACACCGTCAGCAGTTGTAACTGTCGCAAATATGATGCGTAGTTAAACAACCGCATTTGACATACTAGACGAGGAGAAGGACTCTACATCATTAATATTACCGTGAAAAAAGCGAGATCACACTATTCCTATCCTCTACACCTGCATCTCTGACAATTCCAGACCAAACGTCTCGCCCAGCCTCTAGCTTGAGATCAAATAGACGCACTATAATTCTAAGGTTGTAATAAGGTAGAAAGTAGAATATTGCAGCTCTGGATTTCGGTCTAGTTAGGATTCGATTACCAAATTGGACAACAATGTTATGATATTTCCGTATTCCTAGTATGTCCTAGCTATCTCAAGTATTCGTTGTCAATTTTAGCCAAGTAGCTGTAATGCTAATAGAATTATTAGGCTCTGGAGTTGGCTAAGAAGAGAGGGAGGTGTGAAAAGCTACGCTCATAGTCACTGCTGGGAGAACCACATGATTGTGTCAGCCTATTCTTCAAATCAAGGTGCTTAATCTATTTGGATTGATTATAAATCATGCACATAAAGCTGGCTCGATTCGGCCACGCCTAGTCTCCCAGGTTTGCTGCAAACTCAAAGAGACTAACCTTTTATCATTGCATTATAGAGTGACAGTAATATTACGCTAAACTATGGTAGGTGAGAAGTAGTTTCATCCGCGTTTTATAAACACGTTCTTGGACGAGGATATATGATTATGTGACGAGAAAGTATTCAGGGTCAATCTCACGTTTCATCATATACTAGGGTTGATTCTCAAACACTTATTCTTAGCTAGGGAAGGGGTTGTTTTTAGTATTTGCCAGAAACACTTGTTCAGAAACATTACATAATTAGAGTTCTCCCACTCTGTTTTCCACCTTCCTTTAGATTACCTCAATTTCTTCTTCTTTTGATGCACTTGTGAAGAGACGGATGCGTATCGCACTTAGATTCCTATCTCCGGTATACCCAATTTCGATAGCATCCACTGCTTCACAACAATAACCAGTCCTTCTAAATCGATTCCGGGATCCTGTAATCAGGGCCGAAACCAAGCAGTGATCATACAATATATCACTACCTTCTTGCCCAGCTATACTAGTGTTGAGGGACCTGTGCTGCTCTCGTTTCACCAAGAAGCAGAATAGGTCTTTTTAATCGTTGTTAGTATCGGCGTAGTATCGGCCGAAATTCTGGTAACCGTCTGTATCTCCGCCGCAATACTGATCCAGATATCCATATGTCAGTAGTCCACCATCGTGATGAATACAACGTGTTATGTAGCCACGTGAATAGACGTTGTTACCCATATCATGCCCCAAACTGTTTCCCAGCGGTAAAGGTCCAGTGATGCGAGGCGGAAACTCCACTGTTGCAGAAAAAGAGGTGATGAGACATTGCCAATAATTCCTCTCACCAGAATGCAATGTGTCTGCACCATGTATCTCGGCATCATGTGCGTTGACCCAAGCCCACGAAGGCGCGTGGCTATATTGCATTATAGTCCGGGTATAAACGAACCAAAGGAGTCCATCTAGGAAGAACTCCGACCACAGCCCAAAGGAGGCCTGCATTCCGAATTTCCCTTCGAATAATGACACCACACCAGCTAAAGCGACCAGTCTGTCTGATTTATATGTCGATTGCGTCATGGAGTATTCTCGGACTACCCTTCTCCAGAGCTGGCGTAACCCGTAGCTGGTTTCGGGTTCGCTTCGGTCCTGGCCCAACGACACAAGCTTTAGGTACATACCTTTGCGTGAAGGAATCATGTCATCGTACTCACAGTATGGACGTGTCATATTAATTTCATGCTCACAGGAAATGCATGTTCTGCAGTCCCAGTGTACGCCCCTCGCCCCAAAGTAAATGGATCTGGGTGAGAGAAATTGTTCCTGGAAACACCAGCTGCGACAGTCCAAAGGGAAAGTTCCTGGCACTTGTTCCAAAGGAGAACAATATATATTTCCTTCGATAAGTCCTCGGTACTGCCCACTGTTGTATTCTCGAAGGTGGTAATCGACCCATGACAGAGGACCACGAGGTATTAAGAATGGCTGTGATGTGTCCTTGGATACTGCTGCTGTGATTGTAAATAGCGCGTTTGTGTAAATATTTTCCATCTGCAGAGCTTCTTGTTGGAAATCGTCATCCGGGCCTTGAATGATACACATAGCATCGGTCCAGAGATAGCACACCGATAAAGCTCTACATAGCGTAGCAGCATCTTGAGCAACTTTTGAAAGTGACTCGAAAGAAATTCTAGATTTAAAAGCTAAGTAGTTGTCTGGTAGGAGCGTGAGCTGAGGAACTAAACCCCAACAGTAGCTTAAAGCTACGTAAGGTGCTTGCCCAATAACATCTCCAGTAACAAGTTTGGCATCTTGCGTGTTGGGCATTCCAAGGTCCAGTAACCTGGTTGGAGTATATCTTCTATCGTTAAACACTTAGTATGTTCGTGTATACAAGTATCAAGCCATCTTTTTGTCATTCTGTAACTGATTTGCGACCCCCTAGAGCATGTCAGCATCTCGGGTGACAGATCTCTCCTCCCTGAATTCCTGTGAGACCTTGATGAAATTACTTGGAGCCCTGCATCATCCTCGTCGTCAAGTTTACCAAATCCTCTCAGAGTTGCCTGAGACACTTCGTCAAATGTTTCATCGTCGCGTGCGTATCCTAGAAACAGAGTGTGTGTATCACCTGACAGATGACTGATGGATGTAGCAAGCACCTCGTCACCCCTGTCTTTACACCAACCGGACTCTTTCAGAGCTATATGCATGCCGCGGGCATGTTGCCATCTGATAAGATTGCCCGTGAAAGTTGAACAGATATGACATCGATGCTGAGTGGCGCCACGAAGAAGCGCATCTACGTTTAGATAGTGGAATACTGAGCGAACGTACTCGACCTTTCTTGGAGAAATAGCACCTAGCTCTTGGGTGCATTGTTTGCTCCAGTTGCACAGCTTGTAAGGTACTGCGACAATATCTCTATACTCTGTCATTTCTGGATTGTGAAGATGAGGAACGAGAGTAGTGGGACATGAAGCGGGGGCAAAGATGTCTTTTAGAGTATGTGAAACGGCCAATGCCTTATAGATATTGGCGGAATTCTGGCCAGTGCGCAGCGCTGACAGCGAAGCGCCTCCACCAGCGCGCACGGTAGCGTTCGTGTTGATTCGCAGCCCTGCACTGCATCTGCAGCCACTATAAGCTCGGGCATATACTTTCCGGCCACATATGGTTTCTGGCCACCCAAAGTAGCCACACAACTCAAACTTGTGATTTTTCCAACACCACGCTTTCAATATGGATCCACGGGAGCTTGCTATACAAAACGCTATCGCAGATCTCAATTCTGGTGTTTTCAAAAGTGAGCGGGCAGCTGCAAGTTGGCATAAAATCCCACAATCGACGCTACAAGGCCGTCGCGCAGGCCAACAACCACACGCGATAGCTCACCAAAACCAGCAGCGATTGACTCCAGAGCAAGAGCAATTTCTAGTAGAGTGGATACTAGAAGAAGACTCACGCGCACAGCCGCCATCTCATCCGCGCGTTCGAGAGATGGCTACTAGAATTCTACGCATGAACGGCGATTGCCAACCACTTGGACAACTATGGGTATCTCACTTTGTTGCCCGTAACCCACGCGTCGCGTCGATAGTCGGCCGAAAGATTGAGAGCGTGCGTACTACTGGTGCCAACTATGAGACTATTAAAGCCTTTCTTCAGCTATTTGAACGTACGCGTATAGAGCTAGGCATAACGTGTTTTACAAGCGAGCGGGCCATACAAGCGAGCGGGCCACCTCACCAACTTTGTACACCTCTTACACTTCAATCAACTATGGCTCCACCAAATCAAGCCCAAAACGTTTCTCGTGAAGCTGATATACAGCTAGCAATCTCAGCTATTAGCCAAAACTAAATTCAGTCTCATAGAGATGCCGCGCTGACGTATAAAGTCCCCTGAACTATACTTGAGCGCCGGCGCGCTGGTGTACCTGCCCGACGCGATTGCTAGCCTAACTTAAAGAAGCTTACCAAGCTAGAAGAGGAGGTGATAGTTAATTATATACTTAATCTAGATCTACGTGGAT
>JAWDHC010000387.1:0-21576 GCA_036172615.1 Curvularia verruculosa
ATAATAAAACAATCTAGTAATATTGGAAAATATCACTTTTTTACAACTTACTTAGAACCACCTTTTTTACTAGATTCACCTGTGTTATTAGAAAAGTGATCTCTATATTCTCGCCTAGATTCATCCATAGCTTTTCTCATCTCTCCATCCGAACTCTCTCCTTCTGAGCTTAGATCACCTGAGCTCACACTTTTTGGATTTTCTGCTGTATCAACCCTTATTTGGTGAATAGCATCCTCCCTTACAACAATTTCTTTCATAATCTGGTCAGGAACTGAGTTAGGGTTGGCATTCAAAAGAGTAATTTGTTCCTCTGTAAGTGTATCTCCACAATCTCTAGCATCCATTGCATTTAAAAGCTTTATACGTTCTTGTATCTCTTGTTCTAATACATCCCTCTCTACATGTTTTGCTATACCCCTATCTACATCAGAAGAGGTTTCATCGAAGGAAAAAATAGACGAACCCATTCCGCTATCTTGGTCTGAGGAGCCAATGTCCATTGAATTACCAGTATCCATGGGAGATCCTCCAGTAGAACCAGAAGGATCGTTAGTACTTAATGAAATATTTAAGTTAGGCTGAGTATTTACTACATGTGGTGAACTATCACCAACATGAGCATACTGATCTGAAAAATAGCTTGAAACCGCCATAGACAGAACATTATCCAATATAAAATATAAGGAAGTAATTATATACATTGTATATAAAACTAAAAGGATATTTTGTATAGTTAAAGGGCTTTATGAATAATAGATTCATCTTCTCCCCTAATTGCTGTGTAAATGTAAAGCTGTGTAAATCTAAATATACAGTGCAATTTTCCAGTAAATATCCATTTATTTACTGGGATATGTTATACTATCAGGTAAGGTAATTACTTTTCATAACATGTTAATTGTACAAAACAATTATTTTAATAAAATTTATCTTTAGATATTACATAAATTTTATCTTGAGTTATTACATAGGTTTTATCCTACTATTGTTCTTGTAATCAAGATAAGAATTTCTCTAGAGATACAGATTCTACAACGATAGGCATAGAACTGTGTAAGATACCACAAATTTCTGAACATTGACCATAGAATGTTCCTAATCTGTTAATTAAAACAGAAAATTGATTTAATCTACCTGGGTATGCGTCACATTTAACTCCTAATGCTGGAATAGCAAAGGAGTGGATAACATCTGCAGCAGTAAGAATAAATCTAGTGTGTGTAATTTCAGGAAGGATAACTCTGTTATCTACTTCTAACATTCTTAACGCTCCATCTTCTAAATCAGATTCAGGTACTAAGTAAGAATCAAACTCAACAAAATCTCCATCACTATTTAAGAAATCTGGGTATTCATAACTTCAATATCATTGGTGTCCCTCTGCTAATACAGATAATGAAGGATCTGTAACTTCATCCATTAAATATAATAATTTAAAAGAAGGGAAAGCTATTAATACTAAGATTAAAGCGGGAGTTATAGTTCAAATTAATTCGATTAATGTACCGTGGTTAAGATATTTGTTACTTATAGGTGATTTAGAACTATCAAAATTTTTAATAATAGCTCCTTGTATTCAACCTACACTAAATAAAATAGCAACTAAGTAATACATAATATTATCATGTAATTCTACTAAAGCTTCCATTTGTGGGCTAGCACTATCTTGGAAGTAAAGTCCTCAAGCTCTAGGTGCATCACATATAAATTCGTTTGATATAGTAAATAAAGAGCTTATACCTAGAAAAAGAGAACTTAATATACCACTACTTTGTAATGGTAAGCTAGTAAATGCGTGAGGTTTAGGTGGGCTATGTAATGCTCATTCTAATCCTGGAGCACATTTATCTTTAAGTATACGTAAGTAATCACTAAATAATTGAGGAACGGCTCAAGGGTATCCAAAGATAGCTTTACCTTTAACAAGTTGTAAGTATACGATATGTAAGAATAATGCTGTAGCAGCTACAGAAATTATAGAACCGATACTACTAATAAAGTTTCAACCGGTAAAAGCATCAGGATAGTCACTAATTCTACGTGGCATACCTTGTAGTCCTAAGAAATGTTGAGGGAAGAAAGTTAAATTACACTAATTGTGGACTATATCATAACATTAAACCAATAGTCTAATGTTTCTTTCGTGTAGTCTCTGAGGATCCCCCTTTTTCAATAAAAATGGATTTCCTGCTGATTGTTTAGATATACTTAACATTTTTACTGGTTAATTACAAAAAGATATTATTTAAGGGTTGAAAAAAAAAACATGTCTATGTTCTTTTGTTTTTTTTACCCCGTATAAAAGTTGTAGTTATGTGCAGTAGTTAAGCCTTATGAAACTTTTCAGCATATAGAAAGATGAACGGGGCTAATTAACTAATAAGGGCCGTTGTTACGAGGTTTAGATTGAAACATTCAATATTCATCTTTAATATTTAAGTATTGATTATTATCCATATTGTCTTTGATAGTTGTTCATCTTTTTTTAAAATATTGTCTAGCCGCGTTTATAGAAGGAAAAATTAATTCATTATTTTTTTTATCATAACAATAAACAAATTTACCACCTATACCATATTGGGCTGATAATTTTCCTTTTAAACCTTTTTTAGTATGAGAGTTATTGATATAAAATTCTTTAATACCTTTGCTAATAGCTTTTTTTGTATCCGAAGAAGATATATATCCATATTTTGGGTGATTTTCTTTTCTGAAAGTTCTTTTAGTTTTACTATTGTTTCAATTTTATGTGTAAAACCTTGGGAGCTTCCCGCTATTTTCAATATATTATACTTAGGTTTATAATAATCTATTCATTTTTGTTCCAATTTTATAGAAGTAATCACATCTTTTTCACAAAATTCTAATATAGCTAAAGAGAAATTATGTAATCCATATTTTCTCATCGATCTAGCCAATATTGTTTTCATTTTATCCGTACTTGCATAATAAAAATGACTAGTCATTCTTTTAGTTAAATTTAGACTACTACCTACATATAGATCATTAGTTAAATTATTAATAAACATGTAAACTCCAGATTTGTGCCTTAGTTTACTATATATATCCCTTTTACTTTGTTTTATATCATTAAAATACAATTCATAATGATTAGGTGAATGATTGTTAGGGGTAATATCCCCATGTTCATCTAAACCATTTAATCCCTTATTCCCTTCGTTGTTTTTAACCCCAGTGAATAAAACTCAGAAATGAGCTTTAGAGTAAAGTAAGTTATAATCTAATCCTAAAATTTTAGGAATTCAGAAATATCATCCACTAAATAAAGCAAATACTGCTCCCATACTTAAGACGTAATGGAAATGCAAAAATAATGACCATTATTTTGTGGACTATTTTATTAACTAATTTTAGACACAAATTGTACTTTGTTTCAAAGGGGGTTTTTATAATGAATTCAATCCAGCATAAAATTTGAGTATAGGTTGAATTCTACACTGTTCTTATTTTCATTCTTATAACCTCTAACTTCTATAAATCGTTTTATCTTTGAAACTCTATAAAATTTAAAGTCAGAATATAACCTATTTTTCATAAAATAGTTATATAGAAAAATCATACCTTTGACTGATTGATATCTAATTGTTATAGATTTATGTGATTCTCTTAAACTAATAGATGGTTTATAATGGGGTATAACATTATCTAAATTAAGTTTGTTAGTATATTCGTTGTTTTCAAATTCTAAATGACACTCTATTCTATTACCAGCATAATTATAAACAATACTACCAGCTGTGTCAACTAATCCCGCTAAATAAGGGTCATTTTCACTAATATTATAATTAGCTTCTACATACTCTACATTTAGATATTCACAGGATTTTTTAAAAGGATCTACTTTAAGTCTAACTAATCCATTTAATTTCTTAATTAAAAACAACATTTCTTCTTTTGTACTAACTATTCAAATAGAATGATGTTTATTTTTATCCTCTCTAACTCTACCCATATGTAAACTATTTTGAATGTAATTTAATATTCTTACATCTCTATTATTTATTTTAATTCTAATAGCGTTAAGTACCAATTTATTGTTTACACTTCTTAAATCGAAATGTCCACCTCCGTCTATAACACCGGCAAATCATTTAAAAAAAGAAGACTTTTCTTCGTGATTGTAATTAGATACTTGACGTATAGTCTCTGAGAACTCTTCACAGTTATCTGCTGATTGTATGTTTGAACATGTGTTACATGTTGCAGATACATCCCTATTTTGACTACTTATGTTTAGAAGATTTCTTCTATAGCCATCTATTTTTAAAAGATAATAATATAACATAAATAGTAAGAGAGTCTCTAAAAGCATACTTTTCAGCATATAGTCAAATGCGTAATACACGTAATTAAGGCCCAATGGAGCAACTACGTAGTAAGTATCGTGGAAGGCAATATCAAGTGACGCATTGGCAAGAACCACACCTGATAACCCTCCAATTGTAAACATAAATACAAAACCTAGTGCAAACAGTAATGATGGAATAAAGTGTAAAGAACCACCATAACAAGTTGCTAATCATGAGAATATTTTAATACCAGTAGGAACTGCAATAATTAATGTTGCAGCTGTGAAATAAGCTCTTGTCAAAAAGCTTTAATGTGGACAGTATCTTAATTTAAATTATATTTTAAATTTCTTGCGTGCTTGTCTCTGAGGACCCTTTGGTTGCAATACTTATCATCTTTTTTATACCCTTTTCTTCTAAATGTTTTCCTTCAGTAATCATAATATATACTTTTCTAAATTTAAGGTAACTTTTATATTTACCAGCAAAAAGATTATATGTATCAAAATAATTAATCAAATTAAATGCAGTTTTAAATCCTGTACTTTTATAACATCAAATACCTGTACTATATTGAGAAAGATTACCCAACTTTAACTCATTGTAAAGTAAAGTTAAGGGTAAGCTATCATTTTGTTTTAAAGAGTATTCCAATCTTACACTAAACCCTGTTTTATGTGTTTTACTGTTTGCAATACTGATGTGAAAACAACCATCCGCTTGAGTAAAACCAGCCAGTCAATAATTATCTAGACTTAGCCTTTTTAAAGGTGGTAATAACGTGAGGTTAAAATATTCACTATAATTATGATTAATTAATTGATCATACTTAAAATTACTTAACAATTTACCATTTATTAACGATAAGATAATAGATAGACCAGTGCTATTTTTACAAATATATCTAACCGCTTTTTTGTTTTTAATCTTGTATATATTACCGTATCCAATTCGCTTTTTTATAAGATAAGCTAGTGATATATCTTCTTCAGCAAAAATGATATGTAACTCCTTATGTCCGAATCAACCATCTCCTTCAATTAATCCAGCTAAAAACCAGCCGAATTCGTCGTCTGTTAGGTTGCTTTTATGATTAGGTACATGTTCAGATATTAAAGGTAAATTTTTATAATTAGTATAAGTATTCTTAGTAACTGCCGTAGCTTTTGTACTAAAACCAAAGTTTCCTGCTGATTGTCTTTTAAATAAATAGATTATTCCGAGCATAATAAATATGAGTGGACTATTTATAGAAGAGTTTCCAGCATATAGCAAGATTTTTTCCGTGAACACAAGTTTATCCACGTCTAGACCAACAGTATACATGTGGTGAGATCAAACTACAAATCCTAAAATACCAATAGAACACATAGCGTAAACCATACCAAGGTATCCGAACACGCTTTTGTTAGAGTTGGCAGAAATTGTAGTACTTATTATTCCAAAACCTGGGATAATTAAAATGTAACAATATTTTGATTAAAGGAATAGCTGTGCAATATAACACAGTCTTTTCTCATTAATACTCAAAAACTTTTAGATCTTTGTTAGGACTTTATCTTAAGTTCTAGTAATTTCTTCATGACGGTTTATTAAAGATTTAATCTTTAGTATTTTAGATAGCCCTTTATCTGTTAAATGTTCTTTGTCTTGTATTAATCTATATACCTTTCTTCATCTTAAATAGCTTATATGCTTTCTAGATTGTAAGTGATATTGATCAAAATATTCTATAACCCTTTTAGCAGAACCGAAATTAGTGGAACCATAATAATAGGTATCTTGAGACTTCCTATATCCAATGTTTCCACCTAAGTATTCTTTTATCATATTTAACAATAAATCATTTTTTTGATCTATTTGAAAATTTAATCTTATTTCCGGTTTATTTCTGGTAATACGTTTAATAATTTTTATTTGAAAACTAGCATCCGCATCAGAAAAACCTGCTAATCAATGGTTATCCAAATTTTTACTTGAATCTATAGTAAAATTACTATTTTGATCTGCATACTTGGTATGACTTAATACATTATTAACTACTTGGTTAAACCTATGTTCTGTTTTTAACTTACCATTTATCAAGTTAATTACATTTAACATACCCTTTTTATTAGATATTATTAAAAGGTATGCGTTTTTGTCCTTTACTTTTCTCACATTACCGTAGCCTAATCTTTCTTTCAAGTAATAGGCTAGAAATGCATCTGGAGAACTAAAAGTTATAACCAATTGTTGAGCTTTACTAAAATGACCATCCCCGTCTATTAATCCTGCTAAATAATAACCTAATTGTTCCTTATTTAGAGGCTTCAAATGTTTAGGAACGTGATCTGACACACGTTTTACATTTTCTAAATTAACTAAAACTCCGTCGCGTAGAGTCTCTGAGGTTCCATTTTTTATATATAAAATGTTACCGGCTGATTTCCTTCATTGTTCTAACTTTTTTACTATGCCATTTAAGGAGGAGTATTTAGAACTATAAAGCGAAGGGGTCCCAGCATACAGCGACGTTAAGAGGCCTACATACGTAACCTCAGGATGTCCGAAGAATCAGAAAAGATGTTGGTATAATATAGGATCACCACCTCCTGCTACTTCAAAGAATGAAGTGTTAAAGTTTCTATCAGTAAGAACCATAGTAATTCCCATTATTTTTGTTGATCTGCTGGATAAAATCCCATAGCTTAAAGAGTTATTCTTTAGCTTAAAAAGTTATTAAACTTAGTGCAGATACGCAGACACTCTCATGCCTGATCGGACCATATCTTATATTTTTACGTTGTAGAATTTTTGTAAATGATCTCAGGTAAAAATTTTTCTGTAATTATTCATACCTGATTTTATTTTTACTATTCTTTCCTTTCCTTGTATTGTATTGTGCTCTTTTCTATCAAATATGTTTACTACTTCCATTCAATCTAAGGAATCTAAATGTTTAGTTCCAAACAAAGGGTATTTTAAAAGGTAATTTTTAGCATGAATATTACCTTTAAGATTAGTAGTTCTAACTCTATACTCAGGGTTTGGTTTATCCGATCTTATTTTTTTTACTTCGGTATCTAAAAACTCAGCAATATAAGTTAAAAATTCTAGATTATCAAATCCTTTATGATCTAATCGTCTTTGAGATATTTCTAATTTACATTCAAGTTTAGGATATTTACCTGAAAGAGTTGTTCTTACTTGAAAAGAAGCATCTGCTTCTATAAACCCTGACAACCATGGATTTGAATCTAATGGCTCTTTAGATATAGAGTATTTTTCAATACTAACTCCTTTATTTTCATTTAAAAAATCTATTAAAGCATTAAGACTGTGTATTTTAGGTGTTCTCATGTTTCCATTAATTAATGAAATAACGAATAATATACCATCATAGCTATTTATGGTTAATATATAAGCGTCTACCCCTTTTTTTCTAGATAACGAACCTACACCCAATTCTTTTTGAATTAGTAAAGCTAAAGGTAAGTCTTTTAAATGAAAAACTACTTGTATAGAAGGATAATTTAATTTACCCTTAGGGGATCTCAAAGTTTTTGGTGTAATTATTGTACCATCACCTTCAATAAGCCCAGTAAAATAATAACTAAAAAGAGATTTGTTTAAATTTTTATTGTGGTTGCCGGTATGGATTGATCTAGAAGTTGCACATAAAGGAAAGGTGAAAGTTTCTAAACTACAACCAAAATATTTTGGCGTGTGGCCTCTGAGGTTCTCTAAAAAGTTCAAACTTAATAGATTACCTGCTGATTGCGATATATTGTTATATAACGGTTCCCAGAATACAGCCAAATTTAGAGCCGGCAGAATAAGTTTACCGGCTAAAACAGGTAATGATAATAATAATAAAACAGCTGTAATAACAACTGCTCAAGCAAATAAGATTAATTTATGTAATCTTATTCCAGGACTTCTCATGTTAAATGTAGTTGTCATGACTAAAATAGTTAATAACTATTTGTGGACTATATCTTAAGCGTATTAATATACGGTCTTTAACGTGTAGTCTCTGAGGAACCTAATGATAATTAAAATTACCTTTGTTTCCTGCTGATTAAGCATAGCTTACAAGATTTTTACTATTAAGTACTTATAAACACTGAGCTATCCCAGCATACAGTTAAAAATTTTATATGAATCCCATTACAACGTATTTTCTTTCACATATTCACATAAATATCCTTTATATGCTTTACCTAAATCAATGTGTTTAACTAATGTTACTTGAGAAGCAGATAAACCTTTGTTATGTAAATATTCCACACATTTACCTAAACTAGGTAACACAATAGTGTTTTCTAAATTATCCACAGATGTTAATCTAACAGGTTTAGATGAACTATTAAGAGATTTATTTTTATTGTATTTAACTCTGTCCTTTTCCAGCATTAAAGCTAAATCTAAATCAGACATATCTTTAACTTTAGCAGTTAACACCGGTTCACTTGAAAAAAGATACTTATCTAAATAAAAAGTACCGTTTTTTAAATGTTTAGAGAATGTGATATGATGAATATTTAATTTTCTAATGAAATCTACTTGTTTTGTTGAAAAAAAATATAATATGCTCATATCTCTGTTATACATATATAAACTCTTTGAGTTTGACCCGCTAGGGTTGTTTGCAACTCTTATGGTATTTAATGTGAAACTAGGGTCTAACAAATAATACTGTTCTAATGCAATTTCTGATCCTTTAATGTAATTATGGTAAAAAGGAAAAATTTGTAGAGAGAAATTTTTCAATCCTTCTTTATGTAATAAAGGGATTAATAAACCACTCTTTCTATGGGACAAATTAATATAGCCATTTAATCTAAAAGCCAACTGTGATGATGAACCTACATATTTTCTACCTGTAGTAGTATGTGTAAAGATATATATACCAGGTATTCTTTGTTTACGATTCCCCTGCGGGGAATCCCTTCAGGGTTCCCTAAGGGGAATCCCGCAGGGATTAGGTAAACCAAGTTTATCTTTAAGAACATCCTTAGTTATACTTTTTTGATTTAAATTAGTTAAAGTAAAACTTGCAGTATCAATTAAAGATTTTAATTCTTGTTCTGTAATTTTAATATTACAGTAAGCTAAAATTTCATTAATTTTTTCAGCAGTCACTATTCCACCACGATTAATTTGCTCCACAGCTACTACATGTGCATGTTTATTAGGACCAGATCTACCCAATATCTCTTTTCAACGATTATCCAATTTAGGTTTATCCTTGTTTTCAGGAGAATCCTTTTTTTTAGTAGAATCCTTTTTTTTAGAGTTATTGTCTTTTCCATTGTTATCCTCACCATAATTATTATCTTTTTCAGAGTTGTTTTTAAACATATATTTTGGTTTATTGCTACTAAAGTAACATTTATTAACTTTTAATGGAAAGTTTGTTGAATATCTTAAATATGTAAGAAATACATTGAATACTAAATTCATAGCCCCAAGTAAACTTGAGATACCAGAAAGATGTAATCCAAAGATAGCTAAATCCACACTTGGACCACTATGACTTTGTATTCCTGATAAAGGTGGGTAACAATAATGTTGATAACTTCATTAATAAATATATTATTAACTAATGTTATACGCAATAAATTTCTTTATTGTTCGGACTATACCATCATCCTTCAATAGAAATATATTTTATTTTTTAGTGGGTATTTCTAGTAATTGATTTCTTATTTTTCTAACAGTATCTCTAATACTAGCTAATTTTTCATAATTTCCTTTATTTTTACATATGATCTAGCTCATATTCTATATTCTAATGATTTTACACCTTTCATTGTGTTTTGAAAATAATAAATGATATTTTCAATCGACTTAGAATTAGTAGTATCTAAAATGTAATGATTATACATTTCTTTGTATTTACCTGGACTAGGGATATGAAGTATTAATCTTATACTTTCTAAAACTATTCTATCCAGTTTTTGAGTTAAACCAAATCCATGAACTATTCTCTTAGAATCTTTTGAAACTAAATAAAAACTACCTTCAGCTTCTATAAATCCTATAACTCAAGGTTTTGTCATGATTGTTAGTATTATATTTATATCAGTTAAAGGAAGAGAAATATTGTTTCATACAGGAGATAAGTAATCATCTTCCTTTTTGCTATTCTTAAGTATAAAAAGTTCTTTTTCTTTTTGTTCTTTACTCATATTATCATTATTAAGTATGCATAAAGCTTTCTTAAATCTAAGATAATCGAAATATTTGCTAGTTAATAAAGGATATTTATCAAAAATAGGTAATATTATATTTTCTATGTGCTTACGATCTCTTATAAAAAATTGTCCTTTATTATTATCCTTAGTTACAGAACCTACTCCTAACTCTTTTTTTACATAATAAAGCAATCTTAGATTATATCTAGATTGTACTAATTTATAAGATAATCCTCACTTACCGTTAGAATAATTTATAGAAAAATTACCATCACCATCTGTAACACCAACTAATCATTGTTCAAAATAAGTTCTAGATGAAGGATGCTCTCCGTTAAGTCTCTGATGGATAAATTTACTTACCCAGGCGTGTTGTCTCCGTGAATTATACATTTTTACGTACGTACTTATTAATATAATAAAACATTAGTAGTATAAAATTTTTGGAAGATTTTCACGCATCGAGGAGAGTTTTATTGCCTCTATGTTACCATAAAGCAACTCCTTACACTCAAGAGTTCACCCTGTACCTACACCATTTTCTATTCCACCTGCAAATAAGAAAAGAACAATACTAGGTATTAATAATAAGTAACTTATATTATTAAGTCTAGGGAATCCCATATCAGGTCCTCCTAATCCTAATGGAAGTAAGAAGTTACCGAATCCACCGATTAAAGCTGGCATAACCATAAAGAAAATCATAATAATAGCGTGAGCAGTAATAATACTGTTATATAATTGATTATCCGCAATATACTGAACACCAGGTCCTGATAGCTCTAATCTAATTAAAACAGAAAAAGCAGTTCCAATTAAACCTGCAAATAATGCATATATTAAATATAATACACCGATATCTTTAGCATTTGATGATAAGAATCATCTTTCAAATCACATACTAATCCCTGATGTTTTTATATTAAGGTTATTGTAATTATTATTTTTAGATAATATAACTTTGCTTGTAGAAAAGATATTGATAGATGGGGAGCAAGGAGTCACATTTATCTAAAAAAAAATGTAGGTATATATCTATTCATATAAGATATAATGTTAAAAAAGTTCATTTTACTACATTTGTTATTCGAAAGTTATAGTAATAAAAAAAGAACGTTCTTTTTTTAATTACAATTTACTATAGTTATAGTAAAAACTTTACATTTGTTTGAGCCACTCATGTTTATAAAATAAATTGCTTTACTTCATAATTCAGCTAGCCGTTTATTTATAAGGCCATATGCTGTACTATATTTTTTTATAGTGAGCTATCCCTTATTTTTTTTTAGCCCCGGAATATATAGGTAGATTTGAAAGGATATTTTTTCCTCACTATGGAGGAAATATCGTTATTTTTATTTTACGGATATTACCTCCAATTACACCTCTCATTTGAACACCGCCAGAGAACGCTCGTTTTTGTGTGGCCTGCCTTTGGATTTTTTCAATTTGAAATTCGATTACCCAATCTGATTTAGGTAATCATCCATTCGATCAAATCTAAGATTTCGAGGAAGGACCTCCGAGAAATCCAGATTTGAGTGGCCGGCTAAGACGAAAAATCTCAGAATGAGATTTGAGCGATAGGCCTCGAATTAAATTAGTAATTACTATAATAGTAATGTTCACAACTATTCCGTTCGATTAGATTTTTCAGATTTCATACTTTGAAATATGTTTCCAATACATTATTAATTCCCGGGGGCCCCAAACTTCGTTTAGACTTAAGGGGACACCCCTTAAGAAACCCCATCCTACGGAAGCGATAAAGAAGTCTGTCAAAATTATTCTTCTTTCATTAATGGTTCTTTCATTTAGGGATGATGAGTGTGTAATGGAATACAAGACAAACGAGTTACACACAATACATCAGTAGGTGAAGGAGCTCTATCAGATGATCTCATTACTGAATAAGGATGCTGGTTCTGAACTTATATCCGCACGTCGGATCACCCTAGCGGGGTTGGAGAAGAAGTGTAGTAAGCGATCGTGTTATTAGACACAAAGGGAGGAATCACGGAATTTGAAAGGATGATAATCCGTCTATAACTCACTAGCCTGCAATCGAGATTGTCTGACGTCTGGTCCAGCGTTACCCAGCTTGGAAACGAACCCTTGGGCGGGTGATTTCTGAACCAACCCCGTAAACAGTCACGCGATGTGGACGATATTTAAAAAAAAAACATGAAAACACAAAGAGACGGCCATAAATTTTATTAACAAAAGAACTCAGATGTTAAATTCTATTATACTCGGATCGAGAGCACTTACTATTAGATTTACATCTTCTAGTTCACAAAACAATCCTTTCTTTGCCCCTGTTCCTTTTGAGTATTTACATAGTAAAGAAAAACCATTAGATGTATATTTTAGTATATATGATATTGCTAACTTTATTAAATTTTGTACAAAGATTAAAACTACTATTGAGTGAAATACTAAATACACTATATATATTAAAGTTAGATATCGTTTGGATAGTTATTTTATGGCTGGTAATCCATTTGGATTTTCCTATGAATCAGATAATAGCTTAGATGATTTATACTACATAACTAGATATAAATTAGAGGACTATTTTAAGGAGTATAATCTAATAGATGAAGAGATCGTGTATATCCAAATTAGTTTCAGGAAGAATAATGTGAAACTGTTAGCTGATTTTAAAAAAGATATTGAATGAAGTAAAGATGTATTAAACGCTTTACCTGTTCATGTTGAGGATAATATCTTAGATACTCCTAGTACTAGTAACGACTTAGCATTAACCAAACATGTTGATGAGAACAATAGGTCATTGTCTATTATCAAGAATAATGCTACAAGATTAAGCACATTTGTTAAAGAGAATAAAGGATTATCTATTCCTATTTCTGTACATAGAGATTCTCTAGGTAATCGTTTAAATAAAACGGTTAAAAACAATATAATTACACACGTTGCGATAGATATTGAAGGTGATTTTTGTAACTTTTTAGACATTATTAAAAATAATGCTAAACTTATTAGAGCTAATCATAAAGATAATATCGTTTCATTTGATAAAGGATTTGATTTCTATTATTTCAATGATAGATTCCCCTATGTTTTAGCTGTTAATATGATAAATGAGTTTAAGGTAGAGAAGATTAAATTTTCTCTTAAAGGAGTTGTACTTGAACATATTATTGATTCAAAAGATAATGATTCAATAAAGAGAACTTTACTGAATGAGTCGAAGGATATTATAGTTAAGGATAATAAAGTTATATATGTGAAAAAGAATATTCCAATTAGACCTATTAAGAAGCCTACAAAAGTATCATTGTTTGTTAGTAACCCCAATATAGGAGCTATTGATACAGAAACATATACAGATGTTGATGGTATAAATAAAATATATGCTTTAGGTTTTAGAACTAATTTAAATCCAAAACCAGTTATCTATTACATTGATAAAGAGAATCTGGACTCTCGTAAGATAGTACTAGACATGGTAAATGAACTTCTTAGACCTAAGTATAGTAAAACAGTATTTTATTGTCATAATTTATCTGGTTATGACGTTGTTTTCATATTAAAAATATTATGTGAGTACAATGAATCTACTTATGACAAATATAACATTAGTAGTGTGCTACGTAAGGACAAAATAATACAACTAACTATATCTAGAAACAAACATAAATTTACAATTAAAGATAGTTACGCTATGTTACCAGATAGTTTATCTAACTTAGGTAAGAATTTTGAGGTTGAAACACTTAAAACTAAGTTTCCTTATAGTTTTGCTAAACAAGATAACTTATTTTATATAGGTGATACTCCTAATAAAGTATATTATAACGATATATCTGATGAAGAATATAATTCTATTTATAAGAAAGATTGATCTTTTTACCAAGAAACAGTAAAGTATCTTGAAAATGATATGGATAGTCTTTATCAAATCTTGTGTAAAGCTAACAAACAAGTATTTAATGACTATGGGGTTAATTTAACGGATAGTGTTACTATTTCAGGATTAGCTCTACGTATTTTCTTGAAAGATTTTTATAAAGAAAATATACCTAGTATCACAAAAGCTAGTTTGTATAACGATATTAAACAAGCATATTATGGTGGTATAACAGAAGTTTATAAACCATATGGTTATAATCTATACTATTATGATGTAAATTCGTTATATCCTTATGTAGCTTTACAAGATATGCCTGGATTGGTTTGTAGTAAATTACTGTACTATACTAAAGATTGTGATATAAACGATTTATTCGGATTCTTTTACTGTCATGTAGAGAGTCCAGTAAATAGTTATTTAGGATTATTACCGGTTAGAGATAAGTCAGGTATTAACTTTCCTGTAGGTAAATGAACAGGATGATATTTTAGTGAAGAACTAAAGTTTGCTAAAGCAAATGGTTATGTAATCAATGTAATGGAGGGTTATAGTTTTAGTAGACAATCTAATGTATTCAAAGAATACATAGACAAAATCTATGGTATTAAATCTAATCCTATTAACAAAACACAAAAGTCTATGGCTAAAAGTCTACTTAACAATTTATTAGGTAGATTTGGGATAAGCTTAGATAGAGCTATAACTGAAATTGTAAACGAAGAAACATTTCAAACTATTTCTTGTATGCATAGAGTTACCTCTTTTAAAGAGATTAGTCCTCAAAACATATTAGTTAGTTATGTACCTAAACTAGACAATGATATAATAGATAGTCATGGACTAGATATTATTAAATTACTTCCCAAATTTAAGGATAAAGAAGTTCAATCTTTAAATGTTTCATCCGTTGCTATAAGCGCAGCGATAATGTAAAATTATTAGTTGATTTTAGAAAAGACATTGAGTGGAATAAGGGTGATCCTGTAGGTAATGGTGGCGCGTCCATTTTCAGGAAGTCCACCAATGGACTATATAAAATTTAATAGTAATGTAATGGGTATACTCTAAAACAAAACCCGAATGAATGGTTATGAAAACATATAACCCTTTTTAAGATTTACATATAATTTCTTCCCAGCAAAGAAGACTGAGGCTGCTGCGCTGAGGGAAATAGAATGGTTTAATAGTTATATAACACAATATAACAAAAATTATATGGACTATATAAAATTTAATAGTAATGTAATGGGTATGTTCCAAAAAAAACCCAAGTGAATAGATATGAAAATATATAACCCTTTTTATCATTTTATTTCTAACTTTTTTTTTAACATAGGTTATATTAAAAAAACGCAAACAAGACTGAGGCTACTGCGCTGAGAGAAAAGATAAAGGGTTTTAAATAAACTATTTTACATTTACATATTATAGTGCTTTTATGAGATAATTAATAAGAAAGATTCTTATTAGTTTAATGGTAGAACAAGATACTTCTAATATCTGAATCTAAGTTCGAATCTTAGATAAGAATAACGATTTCTATAATAATAGCTATTCATTTAATGGTATAGCTAGATTTATCTTATTAAAAAAAAATTCTTATTAGTTTAATGGTAGAACAAGATATTCCTAATATCCTAATCTAAGTTCGAGTCTTAGGTAAGAAAGATAGTTAGAACGAATAGATTTTAATTTACTACCCCCTTAGGGATAGTATTTAGTTAATAAATAGTATTTTACATTTTTTATTTTTATTTGAGTTTGATGATGGCTCTGAGTGAACGCTATGTAAATGCTTGACACATGCTAATCGAACGTCAATATTTAATTTGTATAAATTATGTATATTGAAGTGGTGTACAGGTGAGTAAGTGGTATTATGGCTACCTAAGAGTAAGGCAAAATAAATCCCTTATAATAACCATTTATTATTAGTGATTAATACTATATCTAATCACCCAGTGGTCGATTATATTGAAAAGTTTAGATATAAAGGTTAATAATATCAATAATAAATGTGTTTAAAAGAAATAGTATTTCGCTCTTAGTTGATTATTAATAACCATCGGATAAGTAGTAAGTATGGTAATGGCATATTTAGCTTGTGTCCGTAGTCAAGACTGAGAGGTCTATTGACCACACTGGGTCTGAAAAAACCCCAGTGCGTGTAGTACAGCAGTGAGGAATTTTGGTCAATGGCCTAACGGCTGAACCAGCAACTTGCAGGAATGAGAGTTAATATAATAAGTTTATTAACTTGCTTGACTAGGTCTTATAAAGTTCTGGATAAAGCTTATTATGAAAACTTTATATCCATAGGTCTCGACCAAATCTTGTGCCAGCAGTCGCGGTAAGACAAGGGAGACGAGTGTTATTCATCTTTAACAGGTATATAGGGTACCTAGACGGTGTGCAATGGCTTAAATAAGTACCTGGTACACTTGAGTTTGATATGTGAGAGGAATATGTCGGAATTGTTGGAGGAAAGATGAAATTTGTTAATACCAATAGGACTGATAACGGCGAAGGCAAACCTCTATGTACATGTACTTGCTATCTCTAATTTATAGAGAAAAACAGCAATGTTCTATAACTGACGTTGAGGGACGAAGGCTCAGAGAGTGAAGAGGATTAGATACCCCCGTAACCTGGGCAGACAATGATGAGTGCCATAGGTTGGCTTTAAGGCGGAACTATAAATGAAAGTGGAAGCACTCCACCTCAAGAGTAATGTGGCAACGCAGGAACTGAAATCATTAGACCGTTTCTGAAACCAGTAGTGAAGTATGTTATTTAATTCGATGATCCGCGAATAACCTTACCACAATTTGAATGACCTAAAATATTTTTTTGAATTTTTAGACCACATGCGTTGCATGGCTGTCTTCAGTTAATGTCGTGAGATTTGGTTAGGTCCATTAAATTAACGTAAACCCTTGTTTTATTTATTACAATAAAGCAGCTCTCCGCTTACAATTGGATGTGATAATAGGGACTAAGACAAGTCATCATGGCCTTAATATTGTGGGCTATAGACGTGCCACATGTGCCTTTACAAAGGGATGCAATAATGCGAATTGGAGCTAATCCCTAAAATAGGATAAAGTATGGATTGTAGTCTGAAATTCGACTGCATGAAAAAGGAATTACTAGTAATCGTGAGTAATCACATCACGGTGAATTTTATCTCAGATAGGTACTAACCACTCGTCAGGCGCTGAAAGGAGTATGTGCAATAAGTTTGGTGGCTGCGGATTGCTAATCTAAATGTACAGGTTTAGATCTTTTGGCAGAAATATCTTCGTATGCGTGACTCTAATTGGTGTTAAGTCGAAATACGGTTCGGGTTGGGGAACTAGCCCGGGATTAATGAATATTAACGATACACCCAAAAAAAAAAGTCTGTGCAAGGAGCATAAATTATTATCAATGAATATGGTTCAAATCCATAAACATCTGTGCAAGTAGCATAAGTTGTTAGTTATTTATATGGTTCAAATCCATAAACAGGCTCATAAAAAGTTTATACCGTTATCTAGTCCCCTCCCCCCCCCTTATCTTTTTTTTAGTCCCAAGAGAAGAGGGAGCTGACCCTTTTCTCCCTAATTATTTTTAGTTATTTCGTTTGTTTTTTTTTCGACGTAATTTCATAGAAATTACTATCCCTGCCGGCATGAGCCCCATCGGGGGTCTTCCCGGGAAAAAAGGGTCAGCCCCTAGTTTTTTTTTCGACGTTATTTCATAACTAGAAAAAAAAACAAGGGCTAGAAAAAAAAGAGAAATAACGTCCAAAAAAATTAGCCCTCCAGTCTTCTTTTCGAAGAAAAGAAGACTGAGGCTGCTTTGCTGGGGATACCCCCGGTATCCCTAAGGTATCCCTTTGGGCATAGTAAAAATCCGAGTGCTGGAATTGGTAGACAGGACAAATTTAAGCTTTGTTGACGTTATGTCGTGAACGTTCAAGTCGTTCTTCGGATAAAAGCTACATATATGAAATTCACCCGAGAATATAAATAATTACATTAAAAAAGGAGAGTTCCTTTATTGGTAAGAAGGGTTGAGCTGTAAACTCAATAGTGTTATGCTTTTAAGAGTTCGAATCTCTTGTCTCCTAACTTTTAATTAAATGTTTATATTGTATTATAAATATAATTCTTATATGGTTAATTTTATACATAGATTATATTATTTAATAGTTTTTATAGCTCAATGGTAAAGCGGAATACTATGAATATTCTGATAAATGTTCGATTCATTTTAAAGGCTTGCATTATTTATAAAAGACTTATGTCTACTATTTTTGCAGTTTAAGTGAATTCCAAGAGCCTTTTACTTTTTGAGTTTAATTACTTAACACATTTAATTATTTCAAACAATGTTACAAATAATGATAGAGGGCAGTATATCCCTCATAACTAAATAGTTATGATTATTTGTTAATGGCTATTATAGTAGTAACATAAAATAGGTATATTTTACTTAACAATCCTAATATAGACTTATATAATAGTTATACAATAGTTATGAAAAGGGTAAAGAAAATTTTTATATGTTGTTTATAGTTAATGAAATGACTTTTAGTGGTTATAATGCAGTTAATTTAGATTTATTGTACATTATTGCTATATTATTAGGTATATTAGTTATTATTAGTAAGAATCCTATTGTATCTGTTTTATTTTTAATAGGTTTATTTTTATGTATATCTGCTTATTTAATCCTAACAGGATTAAACTTTATAGGTTTATCTTACTTATTAGTATATATAGGGGCTGTATCAATCCTATTTTTATTTATATTAATGTTAATAAATGTTAGAATATCTGAACTATTAACAGATAGTATGAATAGTATACCTTTAGCTATATTAGTAGGTAGTTTCTTTAATTACTTTGTTAATAATGTTTTACCATATATGGTAATGACTAATAATTTACTATACCATTTTAGCATTAAAAAAAATTTAACGAATGTTACATCTGTGTCATGAGATGGATATTTAGCAGAAACTTCTCATATAACAAGTATAGGAAATATACTGTATGGTAATTATTCTATATGATTAATAATTACATCCATTATATTATTACTAGCGATGGTTGGGGCAATAGTTATTACTCTAAAGCCACAAACTAATGTAAAATAAAAAAGGGTTAAAAATGATATTACGTCTTTCCTGTCTTTTTTTTAACATAGGTAAAAAAAAAGTTACCCCTCCAATCTTCTTTTCAAAGAAAAGAAGACTGGGGCTGCTTTGCTGGGAAAATTGAACTTTTTAAACTGTTTGGACCCCCTCTCTCTGAGAGAGAGGGGGGCCTAAAAAAAAAGAAAAAAAAGAAATTAGCTCAATTGGTAGAGCATCCGTTTTACACGCGGCAGGTTAAGTGTTCGAATCACTTATTTCTTATTACTTATTAATAGTAAGTAAATATGTTTATAGAGATCTTAGCTTAATGGTAAAGCGTGTGACTTTTAATCATTCTCATAAGGGTTCAAGTCCCTTAGATCTTATAAAATATATACGGCTATAGGTTAATTAAATTAATACTAAATAATAGTACAGTAGTCTTAAATAAATAGTTAGATGTAGGTTTAATTGCTAATAAAATGTAAATAATTCAGTTATAAGGTGCAAACCCTTACTAACTAAATGGTAAAATTAATTAGAGACGGGCATAAATATTTTAGAAAGTTCAAAAGTAAGGTTTTTTAATGATCCTGCAAAATGAAATATTAGGTATACTACACTATTAAATGTAAATCTATTACTAATTTTATTATGGATATCCTCTAACATGGGGGGTAATACCACCCTATTCTTCATGTCTATCTTCCCAGTTACCATTTATATGAACCCTTTTAAACAAAAAGGGGATATCTTTAAAGATAGTAACAAAAAATCTGGAATTTACAGATGAACTAATAAGCTATCTGGTAAAACCAAATCTCTTCCTGTTTGTGATATAAAAACGGATACGGGTGTGTCTTACGAGTTTGCATCTATTACAAAAGCAGCAGAGTTTTTAAAAGTTACCATTTATTTTCTTAACAGATGTATTAGAGAAGGTAAAAGTTGTAAAGGATATATTGTAACACGGGAAAAATAGAAAGATAGGAGCAATGTAATATAAAAATAGATAATTAAAAAGGTATTGTATAATAGAAAATTATATTTGCCTCTAACAAAAAAAAAAGCGGCCATAGGATAATGGTTAGTCCATTCGTCTTCCAAACGATTTGTACCGATTCGAGTTCGGTTGGCCGTATTGGGTCAGTAACTTAATGGTAAAGGACTTTCTTGTCACGAAAGTAGATATCGGTTCAAGCCCGGTCTGACTCGTACTCTATAAGGAACTTTATATTTTACTCCAATTCTAGTCAAAATTTTTATCATTAAAATTTTATAATATTACAGGTAAAAGGAAAAGTTGCTATAGGTAAGGCGAGATATTTGCTAAATATTGTGTTTAACACCTGGTGGTTCAAATCCACTCTTTTCCGAATATAGATATAATATTTATACACATCTAAAGGGATAAAGTTTTACACATCTAAAGGGATAAGGTTTTTACTCATCTAAAGGGATAAAGTTTTTACGCATCTAGATAGATATAATATTTACACACCTATACAGATAGTATAAGTTATACATAATAACAATCATTTCATTCTTTTGAATTTAGTGTATATATGTAGTATATTTATAAAATTAAGTCTTCAACAGGTAATTATATTGAAAACAATAACAAATCTTTTAAAAGATGAATAAAAAATAAATAAAAAGTGTAATTCATTTCAAAAATGGGGTTCTTAACATTAGTTTAATTTTAAACGTCATTTTATTAAAAAGTATTGTTCAATTTTATATAAGGTGTTATTAATTATTTTAAAAAAGAGTATAGTTTAATTGGTAAAATAGGAAGCTTCAAACTTCAAATTTCCAGTTCAAGTCTGGATGCTCTTGCTATAATATAATGAAAAGATATATAAGTTTGAATATTTTTAATAATCTCACCGCAGCAGCCCCAGTCTTGTTTGCGTTTTTTTCGACGTAATTTCTATGTAATTACGTCGAAAAAAAAATAAAAGCAGGGTAAGGCCCCGCAGGGGACTAGAAAAAAAAAAACAAGGGCTATCCCTGCCGGGATGAGCCCCATCGGGGGTCTTCCCGGGAAAAAAGGGTCAGCCCCTAGTTTTTTTT
>JAWDHC010000388.1:0-21400 GCA_036172615.1 Curvularia verruculosa
TGTATTCTCAAGCTTTATTCCTCCTTGTATATAGGCGTGAGGGCGACTTCATGCAGTAATCGGCAAACAGATGAGAAAAAAAAACGATCTATTAAAGGTACGAAAATGGTAGACAAATGACTGACTACACCTCATCGCTTAGTAGTATACTGTAGAAGTAAAGCTAATTAGCTAAGGTAAATAGTCTAGCTAGTAAGTAAATTGCAAGCAGCGATATACAAAGATAAAAGCAAGCAAGCCGAACGAAGAGGAGAAAGGTAAGAGAAGTAAGGGTAAAAGGGGAGGGAAGCAAGAGCTGAGTAAGCCTTTTAGGATTAAGTCCTTGCAGTGGTCATGTTGAGATTAGAAAACATCTTCCATCTGCGACTTGCTGGATTTGACTAAGTGGATTCATCATGTTTTCAAATAAAGTCCCTTGTCTTTACTGTCACGCCACGGTCGAGTTTGCGAGGCAGGTTTACTTGTGACTAGCTGGCATTTTGGTCTAAGGAACAAGAGGGAAATCTTACCCGGGCTGTATTCACAACTATCTTCATGTGACATTTACGGTCTCGTGTGTTTGGTTCTTGCGTCTTGTTTGATTTCGTCTCTCTCGTCGGTATGTCGTCTTTCTTACTGTTGTATCTTGTGTTTTTTTATGTGAATGCCACAGTTGTGTGACATAGGATATGAAAGTCGTGATTGGTGCATGTGGTGATACAATAATCATGTGACAAGCAGAATGGAGTAAATCAGTCAGAAGATAGGAAATACTTAGTCCATTGGTTCCATCTTCTGTTTCGACAACAGGTCAATATTATATCAATATCTCAAAGAGTAGTAGAGGTTCAAAGATATACACATACAGTGGAAGCACTGCTGTAGTGTTCCATCCATGTACAGACCAAATGTCTGACAGCGATTCTTATGTTGAATACAGCTCCCTCTAAGCACTCCTCGTCCCTCAAACGAATAGCGAGTCAATGTATAGTCCTGTTCTACTGTTCAAGGACCCTGTGGTCTGCAAAAAAGAGGGGCTGTGTATTGTCTGCTCCGCGATTTATCCGAGCTGTCTCCCGAATCATCCCCGGACGAAACTCATAGTAAGAAAATTCTACATGATACGAGGGCACGTGGGGGGATGCCTCCGGAATGCTATGTCAGCTCAAATTG
The DNA here is from genome assembly GCA_036172615.1 of Curvularia verruculosa. NCBI lineage: Eukaryota > Fungi > Ascomycota > Dothideomycetes > Pleosporales > Pleosporaceae > Curvularia > Curvularia verruculosa. The sequence continues at coordinate 1,153 of JAWDHC010000388.1, forward strand.
ATCAGAGTGACATTCAGAGCCAGAAAGAAAGGCTTGGGCTGGGTGGGATCATCAGAGATACATTGGGAAGCACAAGCCAATCATTGCAACCGGAGAAGCAATTCTACTCTTGGTAGACTGAATACACCGCCAGGTAGTATGTCTGTGGTAACAATAGTGACGATCATGAAGGCCCAACGTATTGGAAGTCACGGACAGTTTTTCCGCACCACTCAATACCCGAGTTCGCCTGCATGCCCGCAATGAGCAAATTCTAGCCAAGTTACTGCCCGTCTTTGCATGCATGGAACTATTGCCATGGATGCGACTTAAGACTTCCGCATACACGCATTATTTATTGTCTTACCTCGCGATCAGCGCTCCCAAGTCTTGAACAGTCATCACGAGAACAAAAGATGGAATTGGAAGCGGAACATGCCGGCTGACCCGACATTTATCCGTTTTCCTTTTGAAACGCAAAGAAGCTGATGGATTATGTGAGCACGGGAGAGAAGGGAGCTATCACATCGGATCTACATGTTGGATGTGATGCTGTGCATGCCGATAAGGGCACCTGAGAAACAAAAGCCGGCTGACATATACGCAGTTCATGTGCCGCGCAACCGGAACATGGAACTATTTACGGTGCGGAGTACTGTACACGGGGTCTTTGATCTACAAACAAAGTTTTCGGTTTGTATGCCTTTGAGGTTATGGGTAGTAGTTTGTGTCAAAGGTTTGTTGAGGTATGATAATACGTCTATTTGGCCTTATCTAATAACAAGTACTGTGAGGATACTGTTGCTCTAAATGATTAAGGCTGAATTATAAATTACCAATGGTTTGCACTCGATCTTCTATCCACCTGCTAGACTAGAGACTTGATCCAGCCCTGGCTGCGCCGGGAAAGGTCTGTTCGAGAGCATCCCACAGCGGTTCGCCACCCTCGGTCAGATCCCTCCATGCGGGACAAGCCAAACTCAAAATCGGCGCCGCCAGCGTGTCAGTCACCATCTTGATTGGAACATCCAGTGTGGAAAGTATACCGGACAGCGAGTTGGGTAGGAAAGTCTTGAGTACTTCGAACACGAAGCAAAGAAGGTTGTTATTCTCCAGCAGGGTCTCCGCGTTGATAACACCGCCAGTAATATCACGCAAATCAACGCCAGTAAATGAGTTTACCTTGCCAGTGTTTCCGCCAATGCTACAGTCATGTTTTAGCATTAACACAAGATTTGAGACAAAAGGTCTACATACCTTCCTAGAACAGGGTGTTTCAGAACCCAGCTGACGAGGTCCAAGTTGAGCGGGATAAGTCCATACTCTATTGGCTTGCGGTACCAGTTCTGGGGAATTTGTTCGTGACCTTTGCGATACTCGAAAGATCCGTTACTGTTCTGATATACGCCAAAGAAGCATCGGAAAACCGGTTGAGTGAGAATCCCATCAGGATGCTCGGCTGTGTGGTTGGCAAGGAGGCGTCCAAGGAACAGAATACCGGCGTTTCGAGAAACCATGCCAGTAATGGGTCCATAGTAAAAGTCGGGGTTGGTAGCAACGCTGTCCTGCCAGCGGCGAGCAGCTTGATCGGCCAGTAGATCCATGGAAAGGACACCGTTCTTGTCGGCGCGGTCGTGGAATTCAAGAAACAAAGTCATGTTCATGGTCGAGGCATCTCCCGTAACGTAAAGGTCATTGCGAGTGAGGGATGCATCCGCTTCGATCCAGTTGTGCGCACTGAAAGGCCTCGAGGCTTACCTAGCGATATATAAGTACTCTGCTACTGTATAAATCAATTCAAGAATATGAAGACATACCAAGAAGCCCAATCAGATTTCCCAGAATATTTTGTCCTGCAAGTCCGGTTGGGGGACCTCCAATGGAAAACCCGGGGTTCAAAGATAGTGGGTTACCCGTCCACACTGTACCCATAATACCAAGTATAAGTGATAGTTCTATACCCATACCCATGACTATAATTCTAGAAAATCAGACATAATGATTCCCTGTCAATAGGCGATTGCAACACCGACCTTGATTGATGGCTGTAACCACCTCTGCAAAGCTGGTAATTCCAGTGCGAGAAATGTAGCCATGGTTTGCCAAAGCATTCAGTCCAGGACAAGGTCCGCGCTGGTCGGTGGATCTGGGAGCCTGGAAAGCGTGTTTTCCCGAGACATCAATGGGTTTGGTGACATCGACGATGAATCTCTTGGTCTTCTGGTAGTCTTCCACTGAGCGGATGGCTGCTGTCAGCTTTTCCGGTGTAAGGCCACGGAGATTTTGACGGTCAAGAGCAGGAAAGGCATCGACGAAACCTTTGCTCAAGGTGAGAGTGAGCAAGGCGAATGACAATTTCATAATGAATGACTGGAGTTAGAACAACTGATGTGAAACGATCGGATTTCAGGAGTTAAGGAATGTGAGATGTGTTCATGTCATCAGTCACTGAGTGACAAGGAATGAGCGGATGGACGTTTAACTACAAGGATACAGGCTGAGTAGAGGATGGGTGGAGCACTATGCGAGCGGTGGGATCCGAATGACATTCCCCGGGTGCACACTAGTCAGAGACTCCGTTGTGTCGGTGTCGTCTAACAACAAAAACAGTAGACTGCCTGGACGATCACAAGAGATTGTGAGACAATCTTCATTTCCACATTTTCCAACACTGTGGAGAAAAGCGTTGGGAAGAATTATGCATGAAGAGGATCATTCGAAGGGCTTCGGACCGTTTTCGCTCATGGCGGGTTCTATAAAATGCCTAGAAAGAGAGGCGATCTACTCTACGGAGCCATGAAACAAGGCAAAGACCACGGATTCGGCTGGAATTGCATGTTTGTAGATCGTGCTTCATTTAACGCATTTTTCACAGAGGGGGGAATCCAGGAAGATCGACGGTGATAACAAACCAAACCCGTGTAAGAATCAAGTAAACGGCCCGTATTTCTGGGCATCCCCACCGAACCCGCCTGTCACCCCGATTCAGCGTCTTGACCCGACCAGCCGCCTTGCCCTTGATTATGGTGTGAAACAGATCAGCCTCCAGATTTCCGCAAACGATCAACCAAAGAGATGGGGGGTCTGGACGCACCGACCGCAGTGTCGACTCCATTGCGGATGCAAACAGCCAAGTACCTACTAGGTGCCGAACGCACCGACCGCGCAGCGGGCCTGAAAATACGTAACATACGACCAACTGCCGTAGTGCAATTTTGGAACCCGAATCTGGATGCGCAGAAGTGATTTGGATGTTCAAGAACAGTATTTGGAAAGTCGGTGGATGCCCCCTGTTTACCCCTTGACCCGTGCCACAGAATATGTATGCATGTACGTACTATCGTCATGTACGTATCCCACGATGACGCACACGGTTGAGGAAACTCAGGCGGTGATCCAGTAGCAGGGGTCACCTAGAAGGCGGTGGTGCGTCCCCCTCCCAAGCTTTTAAACCTTGTATACACACTAGGTGGAGTAGGTTCGTGTCATTCATGAATCCCGTGTCTGCACGGATTCTCGGTGCTGTGCCTCCGCGTTCTTGTTTAAGGACAATCGAGCTAAGCGCCAGGTAAGACGGTCATCTTGGGCCCAAGGCTTTGTCATGCCATGGTCATCATCGCCGACCAAGTCACCGTGACACTGGTTTGTTCTTCTAGGGTGGTCAATTGATTCGTTTTTCGTGTGCTTGGAATGTGAAAAAAAAAGATGTGTTTGATTTCCACAAGGTAGTTGTGGAAATTTTGTGAACTAGAAATGATACTTTTACGAAAGAAGACAGGACCGCCGCCCGCGTGATGCTAAACATGTAAAACACCCCTCATGCCATCAATTACTAACACAAAGCACCTGTGCCCAGGGGTATGTGCCGTGATAGGATATCTCTGAAAACAAACAAACAAACAAAAAAGGCAAAACTCAAACATGCTCTTTTCCTGTCATCGGCCAGTTCCAGTCTTGTGGACGCTCGTTGTTTTGACCTTTTAACGAAGCGGTGCTTTGGTCGACGTCAGCTTCGCTTGTCTGTGTGACCCACGTGTTGGGTTCTTTGCCAGAATGTGGTTCCGCTGCTTTTGTCAGATGGGTACGATCGCTATTGCTGTCGATATCAGACAGCGGGATAAAGTTATCCTTGTCCTCTTTTGTTATACCTTTGATCGACACTCGGCCCATCTTGCCGGGGGTACTTGAGGAGGTTGTGTGGTTGGTTCCTCTGGACGAGTCGTTCTTGCTTGATCTGATGGTTGTCTTCATCTTGGGCCACAGCTTGCCAATCAGGAATCGGTGGGCCGGCATGCACCCGCAGACAATCGAGACATCAATCTCAATCAGACTCCATAGTCCGGCATCGACGTAGTTCCAAGTGATGTTTTCCGTGTTGGCGAAATGGATTAAGGAGTATAAGCGGACAGCTGAGACGACGATGACAAATATACCAACCCCGAACATAGACATGACCATGAGCTTCTTCTTGATTCCCATGTTCAGCCCAGCCAAATGCTTCATTGGGAGGACCATTACGATCGCGTCCAAGACGATGTTGATAGCGGCTGCGATCCAACCCTGGAGATGAATGTCGTTGCAAGTACCCTTGTGAAGCCCATCCCATTGATTCCAAGCCATACTGATAGGAGAGCATTGGAAGAGAGTTGCAAAGAAGAATGCAATGGTATAAGCAGTAGACATACCCATTACGGAGTAGGTGATCGTCTTGAACTTTTTGTCTGGGAAGACGCGTAGGTAGAAGAAGAGAATCGAGATCTTTGAGATGCCGAGGGCTGTGACGTAGAAGATTTCGCCATAGAAATAATATCTCAGGACATTGCTGATTTGATAGTCCTTCAGCGTCCAAATATCTCGGCCGAGACCATTTTCAACCACTGGGCGGCAATCAGTAAGTGGAATCAGCATCCATAAAAAAAATAGAATTCGTACAGTTGTGGATGAAGACAGTGGGGGGGATAGCGAGTGCGAGAACGACTGCCATGGTAGCATCGTCCCATGATACCTGACGACCATTCCTGCCAATACTGGCTGCCATTCTCAGAATGAAGGATACGACAGCTATGGCACATCCGACGATGCCACCAACAATGAATTTCTCGCCGCTGTACCGGTCAGGGACTCCACAGCCCTTGCTGCTGACGTTCTTTGTTTCTGTTACTTTGGTCAGTCTTTGAAGAGGCAATTCATGGAGCTCTAGGCCGGCCTACGCAATAGCTCATATCTGGTACAAGTCTTTTTGGCGCATGCCCCTACAGCGAGGTTCAGGGCATTGTTGGTGCACAAGCACTCGGAGGTGAGGTTTGTCGCGCAAGAAGATTTAGGAATTACTTCCATGAAACACGCCAGCTTTATTGATAGGTTAGACACAACGTCGAAAACTGGACAATGAGGTGTACATACCGAACATGCAGGCATATTCTCTGCCAAAGCTTCAAGTCCGCCTTGAGCTTGAACGCCGGCCGTAAAGGCTGCAAGCCACACTAGAACGTTGCCCAACTTCATGATATCATGAGATAATTTCTGAAAATTCGCAGAGTAACGAAGTCAATTGGCCTAAATAGAAAAAAAGCTATTGGCGCAGTGTCGGAAAATAAGGCGATGATCAGGGTCCTAGAGGGACTAGAGGACTATAAATCCCCGACAGCCTCTCCGCTTGACTTGCACTGAAAGATGTTGAGTGTGAATTGGCACGGCGATTTCCAGACTGCCGGAGTTCTTCAGCTTGACAGCCAAGGATCAACTCTCCGACATCGTGGAACCGCATGAATTGTTCTCAGCCGGGATTACGAAAACCTCCGAAGAATGGGTCTCCATGGTAGCGTTGCAACAAGAAGAAAATCAGGCTTGCACAATTCCCTGTGCGCATTTTCCAACAGGCAGGGTCTACCAAACCTGTACCTTACCCGATACGAGTAGCCCTGGAAGCCTCAATTCCCCGGCAGCTAACCCCTGAGGGCAGCCGCTGGGCCAAAGCCGTATGGTCAGTGTTGTCAGCGAATAAGCCGACATGAAAGGTGGGTGCAGGCATGAAGCTTGCGTATTTACTCCACGTGATAGAAACGGTCGTTGTTGTTGTCGTCGTCGTCGTCGAGTACGCTGGGACCTGGCATTGTGTGGTGAGCGGTGGGGTCGGCAGGCGGCACCTGTTCCGACCAATCAGCGCTGCTGCGGCTGCTTCCACACGTGACGGCATCCATTCACCCTTGCGAAATGCTACCCTGTATATGCACATAAGATGTGTTTCAAGATTCTGCAAGAGGCCAGGCAATCTATGAATGCAATCTCTTCCCAAGACGCCTCCTATCTGATCTGTCCAGGCGCTGGAGCGGCTTTCTCTGTAGTGATGCTCCCGAGTCATTGCAACCGGGACGGCAAGTCTTCCCCCATCAACGTTGAGAGCGGCCCGAATCCCAGCACGTTTGACGCGCGGTCCCCCAGGTCCCTTGGCTAGACAGAAATCGACCTAGCATCTAGTCTCAGTTTCTCAGCTCGAGAAATTTTGGGCCACCCCCTGACTCGTAGCCTTGCGTCTAAAGATGCCGCTAGAGCTGCAAACCCAAGTGGGAAGTATCCCCACTCAGGACCTGACTGACGCCCTAGTGCGGGATGGCTTCAACTTTACTAGGTTTGTGTAGGCGAATATGGACGCCTTTGGTTAGAGACCGCCCTACTCACAAAGCTTCAGGGCAGAAGGGGCAGCTAGTTGGTGATCTCAATCAACGCATCGACAGCTGTCTTTACCGAAACGTCTTGGTCGCCTGCAGAAGTTCAGCGCACGCTAGATAAATCGTGAGGGGGTTTCCTCTTTTTGGCTTTCCGGTACACCTGTTTTTGCCACCGTGGTGTGCATTTCAACACTCTTTTTCCCCCAGTCACTCGTTTGTAGTTAATTTTTACGTTCAAGTACCGCAAGCATGCTTGTCCTCAAGGCTGTTGCTGTCCTTTCTTTAATCAACTCATTTGCCAGCGCGCGCATCATGTAAGGCGTCATATATTCCTGCTTACCTTTGTTCCTCTTGCTGACAGAAGGAACAGCGACGGTGCACAGCATACTCCCTATGGTGGAGCCAACGTGAAACGTGCCACCAATGTCACTGACACAACCACCTTGGAAGACTACGAGTATGTAATTGTAGGCTCCGGTGCTGGTGGCTCCCCTCTCGCAGCCAGGCTGGCACTTGCTGGCCACAAGGTCCTTCTGCTTGAGGCTGGCGACGATCAAACCAATACTACAGAGTACAATGTGCCAGCCTTGCACGCTGTCGCGGCTGAGTACGAGCCCATGAGATGGGATTTTTTTGTCAAGCACTTTGATGACGAGGATGAGATGAAGCGGGACACCAAGCTCACATACACACTGCCCGATGGCTCTCGTTACACAGGTGCTAACCCCCCTGCTGGCGCCAAACCCTTGGGCATCTTGTATCCGCGTGTAGGATCTCTCGGTGGCTGCACTGCACACAACGCCCTTATCACCGCGTACCCATATGGCAGTGACTGGAAAGGCATCCAGGAACTTACGGGCGATGATTCCTGGGCGCCAGAGAAGATGCGCAACTACTTCAAGCGTCTGGAAAGGAACCGCTATCTGCCCAGCAGTATCGCTGGCCATGGATTCTCTGGGTGGCTCGAAACTTCGCTGACCGACGTGACTCTGATTGCTCAAGATCTCAAGGTCGTCTCACTGGTCCTGGCTGCCGCCACTGGTATGGGCAAGACCCTACTTTCATCACTCTTGTCTACAGTCACTGGCCTTACTCAGGTCCTGCTTCGCGATTTGAACAACCCAAGCCCAAATCGCGATTGGACAGAGGGTATGTGGCAAGTTCCTCTCGCAATGAACCTTCCCGACTACAAGCGCGCGGGTCCCGTCGACTTTCTTCGCCAGGTCATCGACGCAAAGAACTCCGATGGAAGCCGAAAGTACCACCTCGACATTCAGCTGAACACCCTTGTCACCAGTGTCAGGTTTACTCAAACCAAGGACGGCAAGACCAAGGCCACTGGTGTGAACTTCATGACGGGAAGGTCGCTCTATGGTGCAGATCCTAGACGCCAGTCTGGAAAGGTCACAGGCAAGGGCGCCAAAGGCGCTGTCACCGCTACCCGCGAGGTCATCCTGTCTGCTGGTGCCTTCAATACCCCCCAGATCTTGAAGCTCTCTGGTGTTGGACCAAGGGAAGAACTCGAGCAGTTTGGCATTGAGGTGGTCAAGGAACTTCCAGGTGTGGGCACAAACCTCCAGGATCGCTATGAGGTTCCCGTTAGTGGCGAGGCCCCAACTAAGATCTCTCTCCTCAACGGCTGTACCTTCAACCAAGGTTACGACAAGTGCCTGGAAAAGTGGGAAAAGCTTCCTCTCGGTATTGGCAAAGGTGTCTACGCCACTAACGGCGTTGCCCTTGCCATCACAAAGAGGGCTAGCAACTCGATCCATGGCAACGCTGATTTGTTTGTCGCTGGGTGGCCTGCATACTTCAACGGTTACTACCCTGATTTCTTCAAGAATGCTACCGCCACCCGAAAACACTGGACCTGGCTCGTTCTCAAGGCCGAATCCCGCAACAACGCCGGTACTGTCACTCTCCGCAGTGCTGATCCTCAGGACATGCCTGAGATCCGCAAGCGAAACTTCGCCGTCGGCGGAGACGAGGATCTGGACGCACTCGTCGAGGGTTTGCAGTACGGTCGCAAGGCCTTCAAGGACCTTATCCCTCTCGATGGCAAGTTTGAGGAAGTCTGGCCTGGCAAGTCAGTTCAAACGGCCGACCAGTGGAAGGAGTTCGCCAAGTACGAGGCTTGGGGCCACCACGCTTCTTGCACATGCCCCATTGGTGCTGACGACGACGAAATGGCAGTTCTGGACTCCAACTTCAAGGTTCGCGGAATTGAGGGTCTCCGTGTCGTTGATGCTTCTGCTTTCCCTAAGATCCCCGGTACCTTTATTGCTCTGCCTCTGTACATGCTCTCCGAGAAGGCATCAGATGTCATCATTGCCGATGCAAAGAAGTCCAAGGCCTAAGAAGATGGCAGTCATGCCAAACCCTTATTAACCCTATGTTGGTAAATATCGTACATAATTTGTAAATACAAGAAGCGCAAGATCTTTATTGATTTAGCCTTTGCTCCATTCTTTTATAAAAGCATACCCCAATTGAAATCATCTTGTCTGTTTTCCTCCGCTAGAGTCTTTTGCCTGCGAAGAAAGGTGTTCAATCCTTTTACCTGCTGCTGCTTGGTTATAGCCGAAACAAGCTTGTGATACACCTAGACAATGGGTATAGCATATAATGTCTTCTCATGATAAAAGAAACGCTACCATGCTTAGTATATGACATGCAATGCATAATATTTTTTTTTCATTCGTAATCTTTTGAGCCAGACCAGCGTTCCCCTCTATACAGCTCCCGATACTGAAACCTTATACTGTGTGCTTTAGACTAAGCGCCTTGTGAATTACCGTATCGTGGTGTAGCCTTCGAGTTGGCGATTCCTTTTTTCCACAGTATCAGCGAGCTCTTTATAACTATTCAACAGTCAAAATGAGTGGCTAAGGTAGTATTGTACATAGTTAACAGGTAGGAATTTGTGATATTTGTAGTATCTCATTTCTATTTGTGAGATATATGTCCTGTGTTCTCGGAATTTGCATTTTGTTCTTCTCTGCTTGATACATCTTCCCCAAATTTCTAAATGCAGCATATCTCATCCCGATTGAATTGTTACTGCTAACCAGAAGCTTTTAAAGCTACGCGGATTATGTATAGACTGGTGAACAGAGTCGATTATCAATTCTCTTGTCTTCAAACCATTGATTGTATACTGCGGTGAGTCCGTTGATCCTGGAATATTGTTCCTCTAGGCTGGTATTCTGGACAATAAGTTCCACAGGGCTAAGGCATTGTAATATGTCATAGTTTTAGTGATGCTTGAGCTATACTATTTTTCATTCTGTCTCTATTACGCATCATGTACACTGAACTTCGATCAAACAAAGATCAAGATGTACCCTTTCTTTGCAGATTTCTTGTTTACAGCCAGTCGATCTGTTGCAACAAGTTAAAGAGTCTGGTTTTGTTGTTTCTATCCAGATATCTGAGACAACTGAAGCACGTTGTCATGGTTACGGGTCCAACAAGAAGAAAGGAAAGGTCCGGTGACAACCTGTGCATACAAACAAACCTTTTAAAAAGCAAAAAGTCGACCCTTGCAGTCAATTGACAGCCTCACCAGGCAAAAGAAAGACCGAATCCCAACCTATGCTATTCACCGACAGAGACTCAGACGTTGTTTTCCGTTTATCCCTAAAGCAATTCCATAAACGATGTCTGTCGAGTGTACTTGCTTCGAGAAGCAACCCAACAGGTCTCAGCAACTCTTTTTTATTATTAAAGAGCAACCATCATGATGATAGTAGCAATTGGGCTCTTCTTGAGATTATGCGCAACACCGGTGTCTGACACAGACCATGTACGTGTATCTTGAATGTAGTGTGTTGAGCCTCAGTCAAACGGTTTTTCTAGAGGCGTAAAAAAGACATTAGAGCTTTCTTTGCACACTGTCGCACTCATGGTAGAGGCTGCCGCCCGCTACCCCTCTATACTTTACAGTGTTCTTTTTTTGGCTACCCGCTTCCACACCCACAATGCCACGTCCACTTCACGATGTGAGAGTCGGGATGGGCAGGGGCAACTCAATGTGGAATTTGTTGGGACTGAGAATTGTCCACCACTGCATGGGGGAGCTTGATTGTGCATCTCTCTGGGAATGCAGCATGGCATGGTCAGGCCCTATGGTAATTTGGCGAGTACATCTGTAATCTCGGCATACTTGGAACTGGCCGCGATTTACCTAGTTTTTTTTCAATCCTAGCCTCGTATTTCAATCGATTGCGTCAATTCTCTAATGAGATTTAATCATTTGAGGCGCATAATGTCTGGTAAGAGTCGGGAAGTTTTGCTCAAGGTTGGTGCACTACATTTAGATATCCTCAGCTACATCAGCATGTAGTATTGGGCAAAGAACTTGATTAGAACAAGCAGTCTGCATAACACTTGCGAAAAAATAGAAAACATAAGAACATATGTGCGCTCTCCACTCACGATTACCTACGCAAGTATATAGGGCATAATCAATTTGTACATCAAGGTGACATGGAGCATCGCTCACAGCCGCAAAGAGGTATGCAATCCATTTCGTTCAAGAATTTCATTTGTAACATTGTAGAGATAGGCATCTTGCGAATTACATTCATTGTTGACTTTTTGCAGATAAGAGGTTTCTCAGCGCCTTGCCAGAGTCCCACGTCTAGTACGGAATATAGAATTTGGTGCCAAAGTCGGGGCCTGGTACGATCATGTGATATGTGATATGTGGGATTCACGTGTGAGCAACCATATTACAAGAACTATGGTTCACCACATTAACGTTCTCGGTACCGTGTAAAGATGCAGCTTGCAAGCGTGATCTTTGTGATCTGGATGAGGCTTTGTTGGCGGAATGGATGTGGCCAAACCTTAATGAAGAGGGATTTGATCGTCGCGTACCTACTTTACACATGTCATGCATGAAACGATGGTCCGAGTTCCGCAGCCTATTCTAAAAGGTAGCTCAGTACTGGTGGCGCTCAGTAGATTAGCGAGCAAATAGACTGGAGAAATCGGCGAAGTTTAGCGCAGCTTTTCCCCGAGATTAGCCAATCAGGGCTTTCTTATTATAGATTTTATGGCGGTTGCACCAAATCATGATACAATGGACTTGCCACAAAAGCTGGGCAAGGCACCCCACCAATAGCTTGAAACTCTCTCCGAGTGCGAAGATGGTTGGATAATACTTTATGTATTGGCAAAACCGATGAAAGTAGCCTCTTTGGTGGTGGTGTAATTGTTGCTCGCCGATGCTATGTGAATTTCCATCTCTTGGCAAACTCTATTCCCTCTGCCAATGTGCCGACACGTGCATCGATGGCGTAACCCTGTTTTTCAAGGGCAATACATTCACTCCATAGGTCTTTCAACGGAACCGAGAACGTCTCGATGAATTCGTTTTCCTCTAGATTTGGCTGTGGATTACGGTTTTCGGGGCGAGACAAGTCGACAGTAACGTGAACCATTCTCAAATTGGTATTGCAGAAGCCGGGATCTGTGTGATTGTTCAGTTGGTGGTGAGGCGTGATTCGTGGACCTAATCCAGGTTTCAATGCGACTTACCATTGAACATGATAGGGCTGATCTGAAACTAAACGTTGGTGTAAAAGATAAGCATGTCTTGAAGGGGAGATAAGCTTGGGATTGCTTACAGTCTGATCATCAACGAGCTCACCAATATAACCCGTCTCTTCTTTCAGCTCACGAAGCGCACATGCCTCAGGACTCTCATCGGGATCCATGAGACCAGCTGGAACCTCGATGACGGTAGCGTTGGCGGGTGGACGCCACTGCTTTTGGAGAACGATGCGTGGCTCCTCTTCGGGCTGTGCAGGATCTCGTAGAATTGCTGCGACACCAACACCATCGATATCAGTACCCTTGGGCCGCGTGAGACGCTCACCAGACTCCCAGGTGCGCTCGACGCCTTGAGGATCTGTGTAGGTAGTTCTGGGAAGCTGTCAATGATGGGATGATTGGAGACAGTATTGTGACGACGAACGTACTTGACCAGGGTTGCCCATTTTGCGTCCTTGTTATCGAGGGGTTCGACCTTGACAATCTTTGATTTTGCAGATGCACTGTTGGCTGGAGCCATGATGGTGTTGTAAGACTGACTCAATGGCTGTGTCCCTTGAGCGGATGTGGCGTGTGCTGTGAGAAAACGGCACCCGCTAAGGGAAGGCACGATGACTCGATGGCTCCATGACGCCATACATCGTGACTGCCTGCCAAGAAGCCGAACTCGACTGCAGACGGCCTTGTGCTTCCTTTGCTCAGTCGCATTGCGCCCACGATTCTCAACCCATCTACTCAGAACAATGCTTTGGTCTCATGCTCTGCAAGCCTGTATGGATTTATGATACCCGCAACTACACAAAACGACGCAAACGTAGAAGCCTCACGTCCAGTCGCCAAAGCGCAGCAATTCATATTATACGACATGCACTTAATCTGCAGCTGGCCCACAACGCGCAGACGAGATAACAAAGATCAAATCGGGCACTTGGCAAATGGGGGGTCCAGGCAAAGCCGCTAGGAGAAAAAAACCTACTTGGCAGGTACAGAGAATCGAGCAAACGCTGCTGGCAGCTCTGCCGAACACAACCTGGCTAGTGATCTAATAGTCTGTGTCACAAACTGACATGAACATAGGTTGAGCAGAGCCGTTCTCAAAGTCGTTTTGCATGAGAATCGACAGCGCTTCTGGAAGCGCGTAATCTCCCCGGGCTGCACTGACCTCCTTTTTGCATCACAAATAAACATCACAGTAAGACGGTCGGCTCGTGCCATTCGTGTGCCGTCATGGTTGGCGCCATTGTGCGCCAACAAGAATGTACGTATGTAATAGTACGAACATGGTATATGTGTGTCTGTACCAGCCAAGAAGCAAAGCAACTGCAGCCGCCAGCCACAGCGCTCATCTCAGTAGGAGATGCACGTGGCTCAGGTCCGCCACACGCATGGACACACGTCACACACATATTAGACGAGTACATATCATGTACACTACACACAGGCGCCGGAACGCAGGCTCTCAGCGCGCGACATAGCATTGCACCTTATCTGGCGACGCTGTTGAGGCGCAGACGACTCGGTGGGACATCGTTTTACCGTCGCTGTCAAAAGCGGCACTGGCTGCGCTTCTGGCTGCGCAGAGTCAGAAGCGAGCTATTGGCGTTTCGTTTGGCCGGCCTCGAACCTGTTGTATCGTGGTGCGACGCCCCTGGAGCGGCGTGGCTTTGCGCCCTCTGCATCATAGCATGCACCCACTCTGCATGCGGCAAAGTGTCAACGGCGACGACCCCAGAATTCACCCTGTGCGGCGTGTTGAGAGGGTAAGGGTGCTCGCAACTATCTATACATCTAAGTATTTGGCCACGGCGGATGCAAAAGCCAACGCCAGCAATCTGCCATGGCCGCTGCCAGGTGCCTGGCAAATTGCAGCTAGCGGGACGACCTCGGGAGATGGGCACTGCGTCGACAAAGTTGGGAAAAAGCATAGTATGATATTAGCCATGGGCATTGGTGTGATGGAGCCATGGAGCTGCAAAAAGCAACATGCACAGATCACATGCACCCGTGCTTTCGCCATTTTCAATGGCTTTTCTCCTGCCAAGCTACACCCGAGTGGGGCGCGCCAGCCGGCCTGTCCTGCCGGCATCCACCTAGTCGCAACTGGCCGGCTTTTTTCTTTCAACACTCCACGCCAACACACACACACTGAATGGTAGCAAGGCAAAGCACTGTGCCTCTGCCACCTTGGGGTCTACTGCGGCCCGGACGGCCATGTCCGGCTCTCACTCAGCATGCTTTTGTTCTTTCTCGAGCCACTAATCGCCTAGTCTCGCCCGCTTCAGTTCAACACTATAGCATTCGTTATTATGCCCACCAAAGAATTGCCCGGACATGTGGAACTGACATGGATCAACCACTAATAGGTGGGATTTTACGAGGTGCCCAGATTGCCATCGAACTAGAGCTCCTCCGAGCGTCGAATGCACAGACACGGGGCAAGCCTACTCTCTGCAAGGTCAACGGGTACCTCACATCCAATATCGTTAGCGCACACACTTGACACTTCTTTTCTGGGCTGCACCCTCTCTGTGATTGGTCCCTGGCGCCTGCTTCGCGCAGGCATTGAGACTCGGGTTGTCCACTCCGCTTTTAGATCCCAAACATGCGCCAAATGACTGAAGCAGACAGCGATCCCTTCTGGGCCGACGACTTTCATTTACTCCCCTCTTTCCCTCCCATCTGCTTTGCTCTTCCGTCTAGCTTTGGTTTTTCAGCAGTTTGCTTCCCTGAACCTATCGTTCTCGGTGTGCTTCCATCACACGTCCTTTCGTTTCCGATAACCGTACCGTCTAATATCGCCTTTGCTTCTTAACCTGGACCTTCTCTTTGCCACCTTTACCAATCTTTTGCTTGAACCAAAGTCACATGCCGACGGCCTAATCAGCACGGAACTGTACTGCTTGTTCATATATAATCTTGGATTTCCCTTCGGGCTTCACGCATACAGGTCCTCGAACCAAGTTTCGGCGAGTCCTGTCCAGTTGACCGTATCGGAACACTACCTCTTCCCACAACACCCCAAAGGGGCCATTATCGTCCGTTGCCGTAATCACAATGTCCAACTGGTTTGGAAACCTCGACTTGGCGTACAAATATGTGTAGGTTCCCATGGCAGAACTGGTCATCAACAAGACTAACCTGTGCCAGCGTCGTCTTCTTGAGCTTGCTTGGTCTCACCATCATTGCTGGATTCATCAAGGTGCTGTACAACCGCCACAGGTATGTACAACGAGCCAAATGATGTTGTGACGACTAACCCATCCAACAGATTAAAGAAGGCAACCAGTGCTGAACTTGAAGCTGGCCCAAAGGAAGACACGGTTGAACTGAACCAACGTGAGAAGGACGAGGGAGACTTGTTTGGTATTCGGGCCATCGAAGCGGGATTCTATGCTGGTGTTGCACAGTCGCGTCCTACATCGAGAGCGGGATCCGTCATAGGCGATCATGCGGCTATGAGCAACACGACTCTGGTTGGAGGAAGCGCCAGCTCGCCACTGATGAAGGGCCACTCCAACAACGCCAGCATGCTCAGCTTGAACCTCAGTGCCGCCAACGACACTGCTCGCCACACTGCGACGCCAACTTCGAAGCTGCGTCCATCCGAGGCCGAACTCAGCGGAAGACATAACCATATGGTCGACATGTCGCTTCAGGTACCGCCGTCGCCTGGATTGCCTCGCGAACCTCCTACTGTAACGATTGGTTCATACGAGCACGACAATGACAACTTCAAGTTGTCGCCAACCATGCCATCACACGACTCATCTTCGAATCCATCGCCATACAACCCTCCCACTTCAAGGCTGCCAACCATTCCTGCTCATGCCTTGAGAAAAGATTCCCCATCGCCACCTCCTGATAATTCCTCTCCCAGCGTGCAGGTTTACGTGCCGAGTAGGTAGCCAGCTCCCTGGTGCGTTGATCTTTGTTGTGTAATGTTAGCATTTGATAGTTGCATATATTGGGCTCTCCCTAACTTTTGACCAAGAATCTGACCATGTACAATCTTCCTCGTTCGCTGCCATCGCCCAAGTACAACCTCACGCGTATTCTCTCTATCACGATGGAGGCGGAAGCAATATGAATAGCGAATCCATCAGTCGCAACACTAGCAGCAGTAGCGGCAACAATTGGTTGGGTGCATTTGGAGTCATACGCCAAGCTTTCGGACATGGTCAAGGGCAAGAGTTGGAACAGTCGAGCGTGGCGCGCCCGGTATCTCTTTCGTCGACTGCAATGTCTGGCCGCACCTCGATTCTGGGATCCATCGACAGCGAAAGCGGAGGCCAGTCTAACCAGTCAACGATTCCTGTTCCGAATCCGACAGCCGTGGATAGTTCGCAACTGAGCGAGTTCTACGAGGTTTACTATCACAACCAACACGTAGGCTCAGCGGCGTCGGTTGAATCGAGCGGGCACAATTTGAACAGCCAGTTGGTCACCAAAAAGGGCGATAGTCCGACCATGTCGCCACTCTTCTCCAAATTGCCTGGCTCTGCTTTTTAAAAGACTCGGAACCCATACTGCAAAACCATGGCTACGACGGCTTCAATCGCGTGAACCTTACATTGATTGACAGCATATTTTTTTTTCATCTCTTACTCGACTGGCGTAGTTGGATCTTGGACACTGGAATGGTCGGGTAGAGCTGGTAAAATGGGACTGGGACATCGGATATATGAGGGAACATAAGCCAAGGTGACGATCTTGACGTCTAGTACTGATGAGGCAAAAGAGCGATACTTTACATACATGCTTTAACACGACATTCTAATCTCCTTTTAGATTCCGTCTTGTACGCGCCGATTGCTAGGGTTGTATTGTATTTTTTTGACTGTTGTTTATCTAAGCCTTGTTACATAGTGTGTAGTAGAATGGTATAAACTTTTCATGTGGGTTGCTCGAGTCTGCCGTAGGTAGATGTGATAGCCAGTCCATCTGTCCCTAAGTGAACTTTAGCTCGTCACATGCAATCACACACCTGTCGATCAGTCAAAAGACTATGATGGTGTGAGAGCCGGGAGGTTTTGCAGGTGAGGCCATGTTCACGCCATGCGGGCCAATGGGCGCACAAGAGCGGCAGCCCCTGGCAGAAATTCCGAGGCGGTGAAGGCGATCCCTGCCCCCCGACATTGACGCTTAAGATCGCAGCCTCGCCACCTGCTCGGGAAGCATTTCCAAAGCGAAAAGCAGCCGGACCCTGGCTCTTGACGTCTTATTCTTATTTACTACTGCAACTGCTATCTTATCTTCTGTATTCTCTTAATCGCCATCCTGCTCGCGACGTCCTTGAGCCCGCTTGTACTCAGCCTCGATATTTGTTTTCTTCGACTTACATCACCTGCCACGGGCCTAGACTTGTCGCCTGTCCATCTGCTTGCTTGTTTCGTTCTGTTCTGTTCACAGCCTCCACCACCGTCGCTCGTAGCCAAACGCCTTCAGCTGGGCCCGCAACCAGGCCCATAGTAATTGCAGCCATGCTTACCATGTATTCTGGTACCAAAATCACGGAGCTGCCGCCGGGGGTCAGCGCCACGCCTTCTCCACAACTTCGTAATAGAGGCTCCTCCACACAGGTTGCCCCCACGGCCCAAGCCACCCACACAGTCGACCTCCGCGAGGAAAGGCGGCGCATTCACCATGAGGCGGATGTCGTCATTGTCGGCGCTGGTATCTTGGGCTGTGCTGCCGCCGTTGCATTCGGAAATCAGGGCAGGAGCGTCATATTGCTGGAAAAGAGCCTCAAGGAACCTGATCGCATTGTTGGCGAGTTGCTGCAACCCGGAGGTGTAAACGCACTGGAAAAACTGGGCATGAAGGGTACGAGACATGTATGCCGATATTGAGGGCTGAAATACTGACAGCATGCGACAGATTGTCTCGACGATATCGACGCCATCCCCTGCTATGGTTACCAGGTCATGTACCACAAAGAAGAAGCCCACATTCCCTACCCAGCCAATCTGATCCGGGACGCGCCCTCCAGAGCACCCGAAGGCCGCTCCTTCCACCATGGTCGCTTCATCTCCAAACTCCGTGCCAAAGCAAGATCGACCCCCAACGTTACCGTGATTGAGTCGACCGTCGAATCACTCGTCAAGAGCGACTATAGCGGTCAGGTTGTAGGCGTGTCCTGCAAAACTGAAGGAAACCAAGACTACTATTTTGGAGCTATCACACTAGTCGCCGACGGCTATGCGTCCAAGTTTCGTAAAGAGTACCTACCCCACCAGCCCCAGGTCCGTAGCAAGTTCTGGGGCCTGGAAATGATTGACGCTGAGCTCCCCGTCCCCAACCATGGTCACGTCATCCTCACCGACGCACCTCCAATTCTCATTTACCAAATTGGCACCCATGAGACACGCATTCTCATTGACGTTCCAGAAAACCTGCCTTCAGCATCTCCCAAGAACGGAGGCATCAAAAATCACATGCTCAATGTGGCACTCCCTCGACTTCCTGAATGCGTCCAGCCCTCATTCCGCAAAGCCGTCGAGGCAGGCAAGCTCCGCAGCATGCCAAACTCTTTCCTGCCACCTGCCACGCAGAAACAGGCTGGTCTCATTATCCTTGGCGATGCAATGAACATGCGCCATCCCCTTACCGGCGGAGGCATGACGGTGGCCTTCAACGACGTAGTTCTGCTTTCTTCTCTCCTCTCTCCGGAAAGAATACCCTCTCTTGAAGACTCCGACGCCGTCCTCGACGCACTTGGCAAGTTCCACTGGCAACGCAAGAACGGCACTAGCGTCATCAACATCCTCGCAATGGCCCTCTACTCCCTCTTTGCCGCAAACAACATCTATCTCGAATACATCAAAAAGGGTTGCTTCAAGTACTTTCTACGTGGTGGTGCTAGTGTCGCAGAGCCAAGTGCTATGCTGGCTGGCCTTATCACTAACCCTTGGATGCTGGTCTACCACTTCTTCTATGTTGCTCTGTACGCCATTTATGTGAGGTTGAGGGAAGTGCCGGTATACATGATTCCATGGACGCTGACGGTTGAGTCCGCCATGGTAATTTGGACGGCCATATGCGTAATTGGTCCGTACATTATTGCTGAGGCGAGGAAGTAACTGTTGCACATGATTATGAGTATGCATATGGTGTCTTGGATGCATGTATATAACTTTTTGGGGATGATGCTTCTTGCATGTGTATATGCGTTTAGGTTTTGCAGGCGTCATTAAGCGCTGATTGGGACGTAGCATTAGACACGACTAATTCTAATTCTTATGACTATTTTTCCTTCCCAGCTTCACATATCTATCTGTGTGTCATGGCCATGTATCCATTTTGTCATATACATACAAACTACATCAATCTAACTCATGGTTCCTTTCCCATATCTTGCGTCTTGAGATCTGCCATGAACTGTATGCCACTCTCCATCTATCTGATCTTCTCTACTCTATCTTATCTACACACACCTAATCCCTATCCACAAAGGGCTTCCCAACCACAACACAGATATCTTCACATATACGTACGGAAAAACCAAACCGGTGTGATGGAAGAGACCCAACGTGCATTTATTCGCTCGTTCTCAATCCATAGACGATATAGAAACACGCCGGACTAGCTCGTCTGACTTCACTTGTTTCAAACAGGCTAGAAGAGATCGCACGCATGCGTGTTGTATCGTACAAAGGGGATGAAATTGTACGTCGTGGTCTCTGGTACTTCTATGCGAGTACCAGCTTACCAACGGTACATGCGCCAGACTACCTAGCAGTGCTTGTCTGGCGATTACTTTGGTTAAAAACCTTGGTTACGACCGTTTGATTCTCTGTACTCGATTGTTGTTGTACGAGTTCGACATGTGTATGTCGCTGGGGCCATAGAGCATAGGGGAGGGAGAAAGATGGAAAGAAAGACTTCATACGGTGGTTATACCGGGCTATATTATGATACGATATGGTACAGTCGTGGTATCATCCAGGACATTAAATTTGTACAAGGAAAAAAGAAAAAGAAAAAGAAAGACGTCTCGAATAGATAGCCATTCGCACGCCGCTTTCCCCCCCCTCCCAAAAAGA
>JAWDHC010000389.1:0-21065 GCA_036172615.1 Curvularia verruculosa
AACGAATGTAATAATGAAATCCAACCCATTCTTATATCCATTGCCTTTGGTCCTGGCCTCACTGTCCTCACGGAATAACCCCTGTGCTTTCTGAAG
This sequence comes from Curvularia verruculosa, assembly GCA_036172615.1. Taxonomy (NCBI): domain Eukaryota; kingdom Fungi; phylum Ascomycota; class Dothideomycetes; order Pleosporales; family Pleosporaceae; genus Curvularia; species Curvularia verruculosa. The sequence goes on from JAWDHC010000389.1 coordinate 97, forward strand.
TCCCTGAGGACACTTGGTCACGTGCATGCGTGTCCTCACATACTGGCGTGGTTTTCCGGTCTTGGCCTGAAGCCCGTCACGTGATCACCGCCCCGCGGAGATCATTACCTTCTGACGTGTCGCCCAATGGTCTATTACCTGCGGCCATCGTCAAGGAGAGATCCTTTACTTGTTACCTGTAACACTTAAGCGCGTGTACGGACGCGAGATTAAGGAGCTCGCCCGCTATAGGGTCTATCATGTTAATAAGATAGACTTCCTCGCAGTCTATACACGGATCCAACCAATAGTATTTACGCAGCAGAATATCCAGGCAGGCTTTTAGGCAGCAGGCCTTGTCCCTTTTTATCTAGATCGCGTTCTGTCGTCGCTTACAGTAGCTAGAACACCATCTCTACCACAGACAGCAGCGCAGACGCAGACGGTAGAGCAGACAGAAACACCATATACAGTAGAGCAGCTTTAGTAGTAGGTGCACTATCTCCAAGAGCGACTACGCCGGCAGCTAGAGAGTCTAACAAGCGTTACGATACGCCAGCTTACTAAAAGCGCTCAGCTTACAATACAATTAGCGACAATACTCGCAGAGGAGAATAAGAAGCTACGTGAAGAAAATCGGCGTCAGCGACAAAAGCAAGATTAGCAGCGTCAATATATTGCTTCTAGTAGAGTACTCTAAGTACAGCATACCTATCAGCTTACTATAGAGGCGGAAAGGGCGGTCGCGGAGGTTAAGCAGAGTAAGGGTAGTCAGCGACGTTAACGCGCGCCACCAACGTGCACTAAGTGCCACATTTAAGACTATACAAGAACTCAGTATAGAGCTAGATAATAAATTATATTTTTTAAGTTTTATTTAATTTAATTACGTTGTTGTGGATCAATTGCATAGAGAGTCGCGTCGGGTTTGGTGAGGTGGCCCACTAACTGATCCGGCCCACTTACTGATCCTTGACGTTATATTGGCTTATATAAGCTCTTGAAAATCCCAGCAAGGCTGGAAAGTCAGTAGGAGTTCTGAGGCAGATATAGCTGCGAGTTAAAGGCCTAGAGTACTAACGTGTCAGCCTCTTGTTCAACTGGTGAAACCGGATAATCAAAACAGCGAGCTGCCGCCCAAAATGCGCCTTGAACACACCAAATCAGTCGTTGTAATTCTATGAAATCATAGAAAACTATTAAAGTAGTATCTGGAAATCTCTACCTAACTTAAACCATATAGCTATATATAAGCGTAGTAGTTAGGTGTGGTTTTGTGTTCTTCTCAAGACCAATATTTTCCGGCTTTACCGGTGGTATAAGATATGATGACACCAAAGGCTATGCACTAAGACACCTGGAGGCAGTGCATCACCCCAAGCCAGGTCCTTCATATCCTCAAAACACCCGCTCAGCTCACAGGCTACACTCCCGCACCAAAAGTCAGTTCAACCATATTTACAACTATGGAGTTTGACGATCCTTCAGAATCCGCGAACTCAAATGCGACAGGCACAAGAACGATGACTAGCTATGACGTTCCTATCTTCGACTATCAGCCGCTCGACGAAACCAAGCAACAAATCCGTCTACTTAGGCTACAAAGGAAGCGCACTGGTGAGGTGCTCGAGTGCGATATCGCGACTCACGATCTTGAAAACCTCCCAAAGTATATTGCTCTCTCGTATGTATGGGGATGTCCACAGCCAACACATCCTCTGCTTATACAGGGCAAGCGTTTGCACATACGACAGAATTTGCATCGATTTCTGCGTGAATTCTTAGGTGAAGGACTGTTTTGGATCGATCAAATCTGTATCGATCAATCGAACATTCGTGAACGAAACCACCAGGTCAACCTCATGTCAAGAATCTACAAACAATGTGCATCCGTCATCACATGGATCGGCGACGTGGATGGCTCGGATGTCTGCTCAACAGCTGCACGAGAGTTTAACAAATGGTTCAGACCGGAAGATTTGGTGCCAATACTGTGCAATTCTTACTTCACACGCCTGTGGATCGTACAAGAAAACCTACTTGCTCCTGTCGTTCGGATTCTTGTGGAAGGCGGAGAATGGCTGCGTTGGTCAGACATACAAGGCGCTGTGGCTCACATGTCCAAAGATGACATGCAACAGCTGCAGGCAGCTCAATCTGTTGCTGTGCCATTATTAAATGCATGGCTTCCGAAGAACTTAAAACGGTGCTACGAGTTGGATTGGGTGTTTCGCAGTTTTCATACCTGTGGTTGCGAAAACCCTCGAGACAAAGTGTTTGGTCTGATGGGGCTTGCCCATCCTTATGGCGGAGTCAGAAAGCGCCTTGATGTACAGGTTGATTATAGCAAATCCGTTTATGATACGTTCGCCGAGGTAGCGGTGGAATGGCACCGCTACTACAAAGCTTACTTACTGCCAGAGTCAGTATCTTCTAGGCTGAAGTATGAAGAAAGAAGGAGAAAGGCGAGGCCGTTGGAGGAAACAAAACCCTCAGAGAGGGACAGCTTATCACATATGCGGCTAATGAGACAAGAAGCAAAGGACAAGGAGAGGGGGGAGAGAAGGACGAAGGAACTGCTGAAAGTGCTATCAGGCTTAGGATTGAGCATGGGGCTAGATAAAGTTACAGTCGAATGTAAGCTTCTTCATACTTCTCAAGATTGCAAAGCTAATAGCTGTAGATGCCATTGAGACAGCAAGAACACATGCTACACATAGCAATCAAGAACAACAACATCTACAACAGCATTCGCTGTCGGACAGCTCGACAAGTCAGCTAACATTAGCGCTGTAGATCTTCATTGCAAGACTGGGTGGACAATGCGCTGGGCACCGAAGGTACAAAGTGGTGGGGTTTGCTTGTCTGAGCGAGGGGGCACACGTGGGATAGAAGCTGCGCGTCATGTGCAAGCGGAAACTACAACACAGGCTGACTAACATCTGCATACAGTACCGTATTCTCTGATGTTAGCACGTCTCCCCTACCAGTGCAGCACGGCTGCCCTCCAGCGTGGGATCAACCAGCGTCTCACCTATTCATACTAACTTAGTTGTCATATCTAAAGCATCTGCTTTTTTGCCATGTACAGTAGCTGCCTCAACTGACTCGGCAATTTTACGCTTTTGGCCAGACTGATCTTTTTGTCCTTCGTCGTTGCCCTCGACCGAGCACGCTTTGCTTCATTTGCAACTTTTCTTGTAACATCTTGTTTAACACATTCTGTATTTCAATCATGGCTCTTCTGCTGTCCTACGCACTCCCATATGCCTCTGAGTGACACTACCTCCCGATACTAATGTTAGACATTGGCCCAGTCTGACTATATATACTGTTCCATGCAGAAAATTAGCAGAACGCTGATTACTCGCACCTTTTTGGTTGTTGTGGCTGATAGACTGTATGCTGGTTTAGGTAGCACAGCACGGGATAGACAGAATGGATAGAACTCGTGAACAAACAGTATATTCCGACGAAACGAATCACTGGTGAGCTACTCCAGTGATCTGGGAGTATATATACAGTCAGACGGATCTAGCTAGGACGGGCTAGCATTGTATGGTCCAAACTGGACCATGTCGGGTCAGTTTGGGGCACGTTCTGACATCTACTATCTAATAACTAACTCTTTTCTACTTAGATTACTCAGCAATCGCACAGCTTACCGCTTAAGTCTACTCGCCCTAACCTAGATCGAGATATAAAGAAGTATAGCATAACCCCGTGTAACACTTGTGCACGTCCAGGGTCCAGTTTGCAGCTTCTGTGGCTTATCGTACCCCGCACTTGTTAGGGACGCCGATTCCTCTTACTAGAAGATCATTGTACTTACCCCGCCCGCTCCCTCAATACCAGGGTTCAACTAAATGGCAACTCCAGAATACCCATACTTACAGATCTGGAATCGGACGTGGCAAGTGATATGGAGTAAAGCACTGTGCAGCCTGGTTCAGTTTCTGCGTACTGATTAAGGCTAGGCCGAGCGACCCAATCATCAAGCTAAGGCTTACAAAACTTGGGGATGAAACGGGAGCCCTCAATGTTCATCGCGGTGTCCTTTGCAAGAGCTCAGGGTTTTTTCAAAGAGCTATGGAGCCAGAGTGGACTGAATTGAGAGAACAACCAGATATCATTGATCTTCCAGATGACGCTGTGAACACAGTTAGCCACTATATTAGATGGCTATATACAGATCACATATCGATTAAACTATATAATGCTGGCGAAGACATACGTGAAAAAGCGAATGAAGAAGCAGAAAAGGTGTTCATTATGCTTGCAGAAGCATACGTCTTAGGAGAAAAGATCCTCGACATAAAGTATAAAAATGCCGTAATGAGAACTGTGAAAGCGGCAATAGAGAGTTCAGGGTGGTACCCAGGAATTAACAGCGTTCAAATTATCTACGATGGCACCCCTTCTACATCGCCGCTCAGACGTTTCATTGCTGATAGCGTCGCATGTCATTCCTACGATGACTCGGCAGAAAAAGTTGGCTGGATGGTTTACTTCGATGGATACCCTAGAGAAGCCTTGGTGGATGCAATGAAGGCCACAGTGAAGGCGCGCTCAAGGCCTGGAAGCAGTGCATATCCTTGTATCGATTCATACCTTGAAGGAGAAGAAGAGGGATTGCATAACCGCAAAGCCTTATGAAACATGTCCTCGGTCGAGACTGGAGTCTCTTCCACGTGCATTTAGCGATGCCCCGCATTTCTCTGCAACACTGGCGAACCATTCTTGCTTCTATTAGCAAACACACCCACGCCACCGTTCTGTCAGTTCTTCTCTGGTCATTTTTACATCCAATATGTAACGTCCGTCCCTACATGCCGGGACGCACGGTGTTACGGGACACTTTATATTCTGGAAGCTCGGAATACTCCTAGCGCACTTGTAGTAAAACAAATGTAATGCGCATCTATTCTGCAGCTCTCATACTCCTGGCACATCAGCCTCCGATGCAGAAGAGCGCGTTGTTGACCACGTTGTCGCTCGTTCTGTCAGTGCCGTCCATCGCCTGTCTAATACCCCCTTGTTTGTTCGCGACCACTAACATTTACAGATAGCTCAGTGGGCTAAGAGAAACTAAGATAGCAGCACTTAAGACTGCAGCCTTAGAAGATCAATAGTTACAAGGTGGGGAGTGCGCATGCCGGCAGTTTCTCCGCGCTGGCGATAAGATTGTCAAAACGCGTTGAATCGGCCGTGCGACTTTGGCGACATTTGGCAGTGGTGGCGTGCTGAGATATCTGCGAGGGGTTGCGCGCTGTGGCTGAGAGATGTGGCTGAGAGCTGTGGCTCCCCCTCATCGCCTCAGACAGTTCTTATTCCCGGGCCGCATAGGCGGCCGTTTTCTGTTTCCTTAGTCGTGCCCGCTCCTGTCGTGCTGAGCTAGGCGAGACGCCATAATGACCTTGGTAGATTAGCTATCTCTACTAGCATCTTGTCTAGATATACAATCTTCTAATATGATTTCACAAAGCGAATACTGTCTCAGCGCAGGTAGTAAGGCGAGGCATTGCAGGACGCTGGGCGCTTAGTATAGCCAGCAGCGCCTTCAGCGCCTTCAGCCTGGTTGCATGCACTGCCTCACCAGGCTGCCTCCTCTACATCGTCGCAAACGTGTCATTTACTCTTGCTGACTTTCTACTCTTACTGTTTTATCACTAATTTATCACAAAGGCCGCTTAGCCCTCTACTTTCTTAGACTGTAATCTAAACTACAAGCGCTATGCGGCTTCTCCATCTCGACTTATTAGGCAGACTAATCTTGACAGACTTTCGCGGCAAGCCGATCCCACCCTACGCCATCTTATCGCACCGATGGGGTAGCTCCGAGATCCTTATTGGAGACATATTGAATGGAAACTACAAAGAGAAAGAAGAAAGCTACTGGAAGCTACAGTTCTGTGCCGAACAAGCAGCTCAGGACGGGCTGCGGTACTTCTGGATCGACACATGCTGTATTGATAGATGGAATAACAATGAGCGCTCTAAGGCGATCAATTCGATGTTCTAGTGGTACAAGAATGCGGTACGATGCTACGTTTTCTTGTCAGACGTGTCAGCGTCGACCTCGACCTCGACCTCGACAGGGTCTGTCTTATGCAGGGACTGGAATGTACCGCTTCGGCAGAGCAAGTGGTTCACTCGCGGATGGACGCTGTAGGAGCTGATAGCGCCAGCATCTGTGGAGTTCTTCTCGTGCGAAGGACAGCGTATCGGCGATAAAACCTCCCTTAACCAACTACTGCACAGCATCACCGGCATTCCGCTTGCAGCGCTGCGCAACTGTCCTCTCAATCAGTTCAGCATATCTGAGCGCATGCGATGGGTTAGCGGTCGCGAAACGACTAAGACGGAAGATATAGTATACTGCCTACTTAGACTTCTTGGCGTCTCTATGCCTGCAACCTATGGCGAAGGAAGGGAGAGTGCGTTAGAAAGACTGCAGGCTGAAGTCGAGGGAGACGGCCGCGCACCGTCGATCATTCCGTTCGCGCGCAACAAGTCTTTTGTGGGTCGCGAACTACAGCTTGCTGGACTACAAGCAACGCTCTTCAGCAATAAGCAGACTACTACTACACTAGCTGTTGTTGGCCCCGGCGGTACAGGCAAGTCACAGCTCGCGCTTGAGGCTGCCTACAGGACAAGACTGAACAACAAGAACTGTTCTGTGTTTTGGATAGATGCCAGCGACACAGACAGCCTCTACCGGTCGTATGCAAGTGTTGCGCAGAAGCTCAGCATTTTTGGCTATGACGATGACCAGGTAGACATAAAGCAGATCGTGAAACGCTGTGTGGCAGAGGTGAGCACGAGGCAGTGTTTGCTAGTTTTCGACAACGCCGAGGGCACAGCTGTACAGCGTAATGGCTCGTCTATGACACAAGCTATAGACTTGGCCGAGTTTCTGCCGCGCTCTAAGCTGTGCTCTATTATCTTCACAACAACAGAAAGCGATACGGCTGAGGCGCTTGCCCCACAAAATATTATAACGCTGCATGAGCTGACGCCGGGCACAGCGCTCAAGATGCTGCAAAACCGGCTAACAAGGCCGCTGTCGAACGCTGAGCAACAGGGTGCCATACACTTGCTCAGAGAGTTATCGCATCTGCCTTTAGCGGTATCGCAAGCGGCGGCGTGTATGAATGCAAGCAACATAACAGCGCAGCAGTACCAAGCACAGCTAGACGAGCAGAGAGAAGCAGCTCTTAAGGACGGCAATGGCTTATCTGACGGTGAGCAGCGTGATTTGGGTCCGAGAAAGGCTGTCGCTGCTACACTATCTCTCTCCATAAGTCAAGTCCTGCAGAGCAACGCCGTTGCTGCAGAGTATCTCTGGTTCGCTGCATGTGTAGATCGAAAGGACATCTCGCTCGACCTTCTAGTAGCAGCTTCGCCGCAGGCCCGTGAAAATGCCATTAAGATACTTGACAGATATGGGCTCGTCACACAGCGACCCGCTGAGTCAGCATTCGACGTACACCGGTTAGTGCATCAAGCCTTACGAGAGCAGCTGCAGGTGCAGGGACGGCTCCACGAATATAATCAGCGCGCCATCACACAGCTACTTCAGGTGTTTCCAGATGACAATCACAGTAGCAGAAGCAAATGGAGGCGACTACTTCCGCACGCACAGTACGTGATGTCACATTCACAGGGAAACGACGACAAGGGGAGATTAGATCTTGCATGGAAGTGTGCCAGGGCTCTGTCCAGTGATGGCCAATACAAGGCAGCCGAAAAGCTGTGCATGGAAGTGACGGAGACAGGCAAGAGAGTGCTTGGCGACGAGCATCCTGACACGCTTCTCAGCACGAACAACCTCGCGTCAACATACGCAGACCAAGGGCGATGGGACGAGGCTGAAGAGCTGCAAGTGCAAGTGATGCAGACAAGCAAGAGAGTGCTTGGCGACGAGCATCCTAACACGCTTCTCAGCATGAATAATCTTGCCTATACGCTCTGGTCACGGTCTCATCATATTGCGGCTATTTCCTTGATGGATATGTGCTTCCAGTTACGTCGGAAAGCACTTGGTGAGCAGCATCCTAGTACACAGTCGTCGCTCGAGGCACTGTATGGCTGGCGAAGTGCCGCACGCGAAGAGCAATGACGACGCCAAAGTGCCATGAGTTGTGTTATACAATTAAGAGCACGATCCTGATCACACCACCTAAACCTAATTCCAAAAATAATAGATAAAGTGGGTTACTACTAACATGATGTGGCCATATAACGTTAACTAGTTTCAATATATTCCGCAAAGAGCTTTGACGCATCCACTATAGTTAAGTAGACTTACACAGAGTAGAAAAGACTAGTGCAAACTAATCTGTGATTCAATCAGCGTGGCAATAGGCAATACAAAGGGTATCAGTTAAGCACGACCTGCCTGCACGATCGGGAATAAGAGCCATGCAAGGTCAGGTGACCAGTCAAAGTCATGTACTCCAGCTACAGCCAAAGGTACCACCCTCGTACATCTTAGCACGCTACTGGTGCCCGATCTCGCCGTCTGCGCGGAGAAACTGCCGGATACACACTCCACACCCTTAAATTGATCTTCTAAGGCTGCAGTCTTGTACTTTGCTGTCTCTGCTTCTTTTCTACACTACCAAGCTCATGCCAAACACGACTTGTCGCGATCCGACAGAGGGTGTCAGACAAGAGTTGGTGGACTGCAGTAACAAACGAGCGACAGCAAGATCATGAATGCTGCTTTTGGCACCCGCGTATAATGTGGCGAAAGAACGAGAGCCACAGAGCCGGTGCACGTTGAAACTGTCGGTTTGCAGGCGTGTCATGAGCATGCCGAGCGCCCGAAAGAAAAAGTGTCCCGGCACACCGTGCGTCCCGGCTCACTTGAGTTGACATTACTTTATTTAAATCACGACATATCTCAACTGTCGCCGAAGCCATCAACATGAAGTTAGAGGCGATTGTCTTCGGTGTGATACAGCACGACGCCGTTAAAGCCAGACGCTATGGATGCCCGGAACACAACCCAAAGACTTGCCTCTCTCTCTTGACGTTCAGGATACGAATGCAGGTGGGAGGTACCCTGCATGTGATGCAAGGACGCCGCCCAATTTATCGGACTGAGTTCAGTGAGTACCCCAACCAACCCTCTTACAGCGCTCGCAAGCAAGGTCGCATGATTTACCATTAAGTTGTTCAAATTCACTCTTTTGTTGCTTCATTAGCCAGCTCACTTTCAGCTGCAGGATGACATTCAATTCATCGTCCTTTTTGAAGACTTTTTATACTGCGTAAGGTATCTTACGGTTGTCCATGGTCGGATTTGTGTTACAATGTAGATCAAGGACAATATGCATCTTAGAGGAGTCGTTAGTGGCCATTAAATGAGAGCAGTAAGTAAAAGAATTTCACTTTACCGGGTTTGAAGAACGCTACTTCTGACACATTACTGCGCCTGTGGTGCCTCACTCAATAGGTCTGAATATTTGAGCTTCTTTACACGCCTAGTTAGTTTTTTTTTGGTCTAGTCCTAGCAGCAAAAAACCACATCGTTGAGGACCTTGTTTGCAGGTACCGTTCATCTAGGACTATACTCCGTAACCCTGTAGGCAAACTTGCACTGAAAGTTGGTGTCGTGTCTGAGGTACCTCTGAAATTGATTCACTCTAACGTCCATCCCTACGTGCCGGGACGCACGGTGTAACGGGACACTTTCTTTTCCGGACCCTCAGACTATCCCAAAACATGCTTGTATATAGACAAATGCATTGTGCGTCTACTCGGAGCTCTTACTCTTCTTGTATGTTGGCCTCCGATACTAAAAGCGCGTTGTCGACCGTGCTATCGCTCGCTCTATTAATGCTGTCTTCTAACTCTCCTCTAATACCCCCTGCTCCTCCGCGATAGTACGCTTCTATAAACAGCTCGATGGGTTGGAAAGGAAACTAGAATAGTAAAGATTAAGAATGTAGCCCTAAAAAGTCGATTTAGTAATAAGTACACATCCCGATAGTTTCTCCGCGTAGACAGCAAGATCGTCAAAACGCGTCGTGAGGGACGTGCGCTGCCAGTAGTACCTGGCATGCAGCTACCTTGTAGTAGCGTGCTCAGATATTGCCGTACGCTATCGTAGCGAATTCGACGCTATACCTATGGTAGTTAGTTACTAAGAACAGCTGTGGCGCATGTCCGCAGCAGATGCTGTTGCAACGTGACTTCAGCCGGCGTCGCCGTTTGCGTTACCTAAAGATGCCGATACCATCGCTATGTAACAACACAGCAGCGCTAATCTCATATCGGCCCTTCTCCAGCCTGTAGTTAATTAGAGTTTTCTTTCTAGTCAGTGTTACTCCACGGCCAACGTTTATCCCTCCACGATGGATATTAGATGAGTCAGCGTTGAACATAATCACGATATACCCTGGCGATAGATCCCTACGTGCAGTCCCCTTGAAACGAAACAGCGGCGTTGTCCTCGTATTAGTTCTCTTCTAGCTTACGCTTAATTAGAGTTTTCTTTCTAACTAGTTGGTGTTACTCCGCGGCCAACGTTTATTCCGTACAGGGACGCTATGGACATGTTACGATCCTGATTACGCTGACACGCTCAGACCAGTAATCAGATTGAAGGATCCCAACCACGTCGCAATTCTGCAGCTACGCCGCCGTTAGCACACCCGAAGTCATCAAGATCACGTGACGTGCTCTGTAATCTGTATTGCTTGGCAGTACAGAGCAACAGAGCAACGTGCATTTGATCTGTTGCTCTGCAACCTTGGCAAGAACAGAGCAACAGAGCATTCTGCATGGCACCTTAGTATATAGCGATAGGCATCGAGCCCTTATGGCTCGATGTGTTCAACTTAAGTTACGAGTACAAGTACAATACAGACATTATACTTGCAGAGACACTGTTCATACCACCCTGTTGCTTCATCCGCGAAAACCAGTCCTTTGAGTCTTGACACCAGAAGTCTTATATTACTTCCACTCAAGATATACTCTTAACAGGACAGTCCGGGGTCCGGAAGAGAAAGCATCCCGTTGCACCGTACGTCCCGGCACGTAAGGGATGGACGTTAATAGCGTTATATTTGATATAGGGGTGGCAACTATCTAGTAGAACGCTGATGTCTGCGTACTAGCTTACTACCGAGAAGCTCTATCTAAGAGTGTTTAGCCCGTTATGTGCTATTATACATTAGCCTAAGCATGTTTCTATATAAATATGCTCATATATAAATCTTCTAATTACTACCATCAAGTTTACTACAACTGATAACACTACACCGTCCTACCATTTGGGTCTATCTTACTTTTTTCATAGTATCTAACTGTTAAGAGTAAGGGCCTTGAGTAGAAGCAATATAAGACTTCAGGTGTCAAGAACTCTAGAGGTTGGTTTTCGCGGATGAAGCAACAGTGTGTTATGAACAAAGGTTTCTCAAGTAACTAGTATATTGTACTTGTACTCGTAACTTAGGTCGAACACATCGAGCCGTAAGGGTTCGATGCCTACTGCTATATACTAAAGGAATATCCTATGTCCTACGTTGTCCCATGTGTTCGATAGTGTCTCACGCGTGGGACGTTATGAGACATCGTGGGATCTGTGGGACACACGTGACTTGTCTCATGGTGGCGTTCCGCCAAGGCTATGGGACGCGGGGCGCTTAGGCTGTAACGACGTTACAGTTCTGCTCAGTGCCGGGCCCCTACCGGAGTCGGATCGGAACAGATATCCGCCGCCCTCCTTCAGCAGTCTAGCATTTGTAGAGTTGAATCCGATTCGGATCCGACCAAGACAGGTATATATTGAGACTCTGCCTGTAGTTGATTCTGTAGACTTTTGATATCCTTTTGTACAAGGCCTATAGGCGTCTATTGGAATCAAGGCTCGTTTGCTGTCCCACGAACTTCCATATGCCTCTGAGTGACACTGCTGCCGATACTGATCCGAGTAGTCTTTCCTGCGCCGATACATAGGCGTTATTGGATGTGCGTTGCTTGCGGCCATGTGACGGGTTTCTCCCTTCATCTTTCCCATATCTTTAGGCTGTCCCCTTCTTCAAGTCTTGGTTCGTAACACCAACCTTATTAAAATTATGTAACCTGATCTATATTAAGAAATTTCTAAGGTAATAATATAGTGAAACTACTTTACACTTCGCTTCTTGCTACTCTATTAGCTGTTACAAGTGTTAAAGCATTGGATTGCCGTATGGTCCTAGCCCAAGTTTCTCCTCCAGTTACATTCGCTTTTTTTGTCAACCACGCAATAACAGCTTGTGCAAGCTTAAGTTGTGTTTTTGATAATGTGGATAATAGCCAGGTTATAACTTGCCGAAGTTGTCCTTCGGTCTTAACGAACGCGAAATTCCCAGTAAAATTTGGTCGATCTACTGGTACTGCCTACTGTTAGGGTGTTAAGAGTATGAATCTTAAGTGGAAGTAATATAAGACTTCTAGTATGAAGACTCTAAGAGTTGGTTTTCGCGGATAAGGTAACAGGATGGTATAAACAAAGGGTTCTTAAGTAGCTATTAGATTATAGTACTTATACTCGTAACTTAAATTGAACATATCGAGCTATAAGGGCCTAATGCCTATTACTATATACCAAGTGAATGTTGTGATCGTGTACGATTAATCCCTGTACCTCTTGCTTAATTGGTTGTGTGGGTGATCGTGGACGATCGATAGTGTGATCCTTGACGATCGCCGTCTAATTGGTTGTTTGGTTAACTGATCACGTACAATTAGTCACGTGATATGCGGCGTGGTTAAGAAGGATCCGTGGGAATGCGGCCGTGGCGCTGCTGTGCCGCATTCCTTGAAACTGATTACAACCTTGCCATCGTAACCAGTTTCGCTTGCTCATAACGAGTGCTGTTACACGCGGTCTTAGGCAATACTTCCCTGGTCTCGATCCGGGTTAGGGCGAGCTGATTTCACAAAGTAAAACCGTGCGATTGTTTTATGGCGATTCGTTGGAGTAGAGTTATGGATGTAACCAAAGTAAATAACAATCAATTCTATACTAGGATAGAACAACTAAGTATCAAGCTATATAAGAGAAGAACTTATGAGTTGACCACAACGAGTGTAATAATGAAATCCAACCCATTCTTGTACCCATTGCCTTTGGTCCTGGCATCAGACATTCCCTCTGGATTCACTGACTCCAGATCCTTCCTGTGAGGCCATGTCCTCACATGGACAGAGTGGCCTCACTGATGCCGTGGTCTTGGCGTCATACCAGTCACGTGGTCGCCACCCCGAGGTGATCATTACCTTTTGACGTGACGCCCAATGGTCTTCAATCTGCGGCCCTTGTCATGGAGACATCCTTCGCTGTTACTTGTAACAGCTGTCTATTAGCTCTTCTCCAATACCCCCTTGTTTATTCGCGACGGTATAAACTTCTACATAGCTCGGCGCGCTAGAAAGAGAGCTAGAATGGCAAAAATTAAGACTGCAGCCTTATAAGGTAGATTTAGAATAACAAATATATATCAGAGATAGCGCTGATTGATCGATAGATCTAGGCACTCGGCAGATAGATGCTAGGGGAGAGGAGATAGGACAAGTGGATAAAACTGTGATCTGATTGACTATCTAGTCGACTCTGTGGTTGTCTCTGTGGTCGCCTCTGGTTCTATCTACTTGACTGAACTACTCCTATATATTTGGCTGTATCAGATTCTAGAAGAATCTGCCAAGTGATAGTTTGCGTAATCTATGGCGTAACAGATATCTATTAATCGATCAAATAGCTGTTAATCGGTTAATCGATTATCACAGTTCTTTATCACAGTCTTGGTGGACTGGTGGTAGAATCCGGGTGCTAAGCGAGCACCCGGATTCTGTCAGAGATCTGATATCAGCTGACAAACTTAGCTCTCCAACAGTAAGGACTCTAGCTCAAAGGCTCACCCAACTACTGCTTCCCTTCCTCTTTTGCCTTCATCTTCCTTACCTTTCCTCACCTTTGATTTTATTTATCGCGGCTTGCTTCTTCTTCTGCTTATTACTGCTTGCCTTAGTCTTAGCTGCTGCTGCCGCTTAACTAACTATAGCTAGTAAGCAGCGCAGCTAGTAAGCTAGTAGCGATTTGCTTGCTTAATAGACTGTTAGTCTTTATTTATTAGCTAATTTCTATAATATATTGCTATAAATGATTATCTATAGTTAGCTCTTTGTGTCCTATTTTCGTACTTTCAATAGACTGTCTTTTCTCTTCACTGCTTGCTGATCACTGCGTGAAGTCGCCCTCACAAAGATCTAATAGTTTAAGAGTAGTTTATAAAATATTGTCAAGGAGGGGAGGCGCTACTTGATATATCAGAGGTAGCGCTGGTCGATCGAGAGATATAGATACTCGGCAGGTGGATGCTAGGGGAGAGGTGATAGAACGAGTGGGTAAAACTGTGATCTAATTAACTATCTAGTCGACTCAGTGATTGTCGCTGTAGTTGCTCCTGGTTGCCTCTGGTTCTATCTACTTAGCAAAACTGCTACTATATATATTTGCCTGTATCAGATTCTAGAAGAGTCTACTAAGTAATAGATTGCGTAGTCTTGATCGTAATAGATATCTGTTGATCAATGAAATAGCTATTGATTAGTTGATTGATTACCTCAGTATTATACCCTGTTTTTGGTGGACCAGTGGTAGAATCCGGGTGCTAAGCGAGCACCCGGATTCTGTCGGAGACCCTGAGATCAGTTGACTAGCTTAGATCTCCAACAAATACAACCCTGTACTTTAAAACTTAATGTACTTATACAACTTCTTGCTATAGTTATAGGAATATAAGTTAATAAAGAAACCATAAGGATAGTTCATATTTTATCTACTGTATATAATTATAAATAATGTATAGGTTGGGGCGCTTTCAAGAATACCACTTTTGATTAGTCTTCCAGTAATGTTACATTATAGATAGCCTGCTTAGGCGAGGCTTCTGGCAGGTGGCTTTGGAGAAAAACAACAGCGCATCATCTCCTATGTACATATTTTAATGTGTCTAGACTGTGAAACCCACGGGAGCAAACCCCCAGGCTTGGCAAAGCATCGTCGATTATCTGTGTAGCGTCCATCCCTAAGCCGCGGGACGCACCCCGTCACGGGACAGGCTGTAGATACTTTGAGATAAAGCGACTCTAGTCTTCCGAGCGCTTGTGATTAATCTTTAGTCTTCTGGTAATCGTTTCTTGTCCTACTTGTAATTGCTTCCGTACTCTAATATTCTTATTCCTATCTGCTAGAACCTCTCACACAAAGAGAAAACCTCTGGATAGCCTTTGGACCCCTATCAAGTATCTCCCGGGGTAGCGTGGGGCCAAGGATATACGTAGTACAAGATCCTGGCGGATTATATGGGCTAATGTTAGGCATTAATCTTGATGATGATATGGCATCCTTGCTCCTACTTGTTAAATCTCTCACATAGGCGGCAGTAATTTTCGTAATGTTTCACTGACTTACTTCTAACAACTACTTTTCAGCACTATAAGAATACATCTTCCTGTTAGTTTTAAAGGATGAGGATAGGAGCTTTTAAGAGTTTTGGGTTATAGGGGCGATCAGAGTTGATTGCGGTTCCTACTCTTAGGCTGTTTTGCGCCCACTGCCACACAGCATGCGCTTAGCGCTCTGTAACGAGGCGTGGACTGCATAACACTAAAGCGTCACCAGTTAAATAGCTTTATCACCCCGCTCGCAGCCTGCTCCATTTAGGCAGCCAAAATTATCTACCATATCCCTCTGAGAGTAGAGATCAAGCTCAGCGTAGATCAAAATGGCTTTAGTATCCTCCTACCAATATCAGCCACTTGAGCAAGGCGAGATTCGGCTTTTACAACTTTTCCCACGAAACCACTGGTTCAGAACGACCCCGTTCGATTTCACATCGTTCATACATCCTTTACGAGGTGCCATATCCCGATTCCTTTTTTTCGTTTGAAGCCATATCCTATGTATGGGGCGGGGATCTTACAGATCCAGTCTACTGCGACAACTGCGAGATTCTGGTCACACCAAATCTCGTTTCCGCGCTCTCGATCCTCCGAGAGACAATGACGGCGTATCTCAGTTTCCATCGAACGCTTTGGGTAGACTCAATATGCATAAACCAGAACGACACAGCTGAGCGTGGGCATCAAGTTCGACTTATGAAAGATATATATTCGCATGCAATACGGGTGGTTGTTTGGCTTGGTGGAAGTCAAGATATAGAAGAGGATCTAATACGAATAGATCATGGACATCTATCTCAACATTCCATAGACCCAAAGTTGGAACATACATACTTCGAAGAGTGGACCAGGTTGATGGCTAGATTGTTTAACTAACCTTGGTTCCATAGAGTTTCGGTGATTCAAGAGGTCGTATTTGTAGCTGGAGCAATCGTTCTGGGCGATATGTACTCGATCAAGTGGGAACAGCTAGTTGATGCCGCAGTAACTGTCAAAGAGAGTCCTCAAGTTACAGCGCTACAGAGGATGCGCTGTGATGCAGTACTTGGTATCCAATTTCTAGGAAATCAGATTCAGAAAGACCGTAACTCAACTCTGATCCCGCAACTCCGTGAGTAACTTGAGCAAAGATCATCTAAAGATTGTACACCTAACAGTGAATCTGAAGATTCGGATAGTCACCCGTCCAAGCGCTTTCAATGGCTCAAACCTAGTCTTAAGTCAAGTGTATTTTCTCGCAAACCAAAAGACCTACTGGAATTAGCGGAGCTGTTTAGATCAAACGCAGCAACAGACCCGCGTGACAAAATCTACGCAATCCTCGGACTAGCCTCGGCTTTAGAGACGGACAGACTTGCTTCACGCATAGATGCTGACTATAGCATTCATACAAACTATTTATACTTGGAATTCGCCCGCCTTGTTTTATCCGGTCCAGAAGCTTTAAGGCTACTGTGAGATGTAAATGGATTGAGAGACCAACCATCGGTTCTTCCTTCATGGGTGCCTGATTGGAGCATATCGTTGGAATTACAACCACTTGCAAACCTTTGTAGGCCGGAGTATCTACTACCCAGGAAGAGAGCGATCATATTGAGATAACCAAGTCTGGACATCTTAAAACTTGCCGGCAAGTGCAAAGATACGATTGAAGCCGTAGGAGAGATCCTCGAAAGATCATCCAGCGAAGCTACTTTGCAGATTTGGTACTCCTGGATATCGCTGGGAAGAGAATATAACCTAAGATCACCCTCCGCGTTCGATTGGAATGCTTTTCTGGTTCCTCAAGATCATGAAAGTCACGAAAGATTTCTCAATCACATGGGACAATGGGATATAGATTGAAAGATATACCCGAACATTGCAAGCAAATCTGTTCAGGAAGGCGATATCTTTTGACTAAGCGAAAGTGCTCTGGTCTCGTTCCTACAGGTGCCAAAATAGGCGATAGAATTGTTCTATTTCCTGGTGCCGAACTTCCATTCGTCGTAAGTCAGGATGAGTTCAATAGCATAGTCTATATCGTCGGGCAATGTTACCTAGATCGAGTGTCTTTACAAAGCCTGGTGCAGGAGATAAAATACAAAACAAGAGTGTTTTGTTTAAGATAATGCTGTCTCGAATAAACTATATGAGTAAAGACAGAGACTTCTCGACGGAATGCCAATTCAATGCAGGCTTGTATGATGGCAGTGGCAGTGGGTGCAAATAGTAGAAGTGGAGCGGCAATGCTGCGATGCAATAGAGGTGAAGGAGCTAGTGTAGGTGATGGAGAAATGGAGAGAGGTGTCAGTGGTAGTCACGAGATGGAGGAGATGGGCGAGGGCATTCATGGGAGGCGTGGAAGGATGAAGAGGGGCGGGAGAGGCTCCTGAGATCAAAGATGCCGTAGGATAGCAGATTCCCGTCAGACATCGAACTTTCTGGCCTATACACGCCAAGAATACGCTGGAAAATGAATGTCGAAGTATAAAGAAACGATAGAGACCAGAGAAAACTTGACGCCAAGAACTCGCCTTGTTCTATATGACTTACACGTGCCTCCTGAAAAAGAATATTAGCAGATTTATCTATCACGATATTACTTTGTTGGCTGTCCTTGTGCGTTCATATTCGGTGCCCAGGTCCATCGTCGGTTGTACTGTGCTTGAGTGAAGTATACAAAGAAAATAAAAAGAAAGACATGCATTGTAATGGACGCAGAATTCTGTGTCTAAGATGGAAATACCACTGTGTAGTATGTTTTAGTAGCAACTATCTAATACACATATATGTTGTTGGCCTGCGCCTGATTCCGCGGCTAGATTGAGCTACTATAATAGCCCCATCCCTGAAAGGGTACATGAGCGGAGAAGGATTTTATCACTCCCTTGCTCTTTCCCAGTGAGACTATCGATAATTGGTTACGGATCCATCCTCCCGCGGCTACTCACAGGCTTGAGTGCACGCTAGTTGCTTGTCCCAAAACTGCTCCACTGTAATGAAATGCTCTCCCTCGGCAAAAAATTTGGCACTGAATCGTACAAATTCTTGACCAATCTGTATCCCAAAAACATTCCAGAAGAAGAAGCGAATGTTAGGGGGCAGGTAAGGGTCGCCATAAGTGATAACCCGGCTCGTTGGGTTGTCCTCGCTGACTCTCCCATACAACTGAGCCTTAGCCGCCTTAAGTTCTTCTGCGTGAAGGTTCATGTAGGCGTGTAATTCGGTAACAAACTGCCTAATTGGGATAGGGCTGCCGTCTTCATTGTGGATAGTCAAAGAAGGTGGTGGCTTGTATCGGAAGGCCTCCTCGTAGTGGTAGTCCACTCTATCCCAGCATTCACGAATGCACATCTCGTCAATGCGGCTTAAGGGTGGGTTAGCAATAGACTCGTTAGCTAGATGATGGCTGAATAGAGGTACATCCGTTGTTGAATCGCAAGGCCCCGTCCGGATTTTGATCTCGTCTAATGGGGCGAAGATGTCCCAGCGCAGTCGATAGAAGAGATCTTGACGGATTTTTAATACAGATCGCTTAGGCCGTGATGTCATAGTGGCGAGCTCTGGAGATAAGAAGATAAAGTTTTGGTGGAAAGAGATATAGGAGGAATAGTGTGCGGCGCGGCTATATATTAAACACTGCCCAACCTATTACCTTGGCACAACTCTTTCCATTGGCCACTTCGACATAGCGCGCTATGGACGGGCCAGCGCAACGTCTATTTCTGCCTCTGATCTGCAGGCCAGATCGACAATCAAGGCTAGGTTCGTATTTGCATCTTGGCGTAGTCCGACAAGCTATCAAAACGAGGGAGCCAGACCATGAGAAGTCTTCACCTCGGCCGCCTATACTTATACTGCACTGAGCGCGTACTATACGGATGTAAGGGGTATTATGCATGGCTATAAGGCTCTATAAACTTGTCCAGATACCCGCTGTGTACGTAAAAGCAGACTTGTGCTCTCGACAAAGAGTGTAACACTGTCCAACCGAACACTGTGTACTGTGTCGCTGGCTGTGATTGCTCGAAACGAATTTAAATGGACCATACTACAGACTCCAGTCATTCAACCAATAATTTCAAACGAAATCTTCTGCAAGCCCAAGTATGACAATGCTACCTGCCTTGGCACGGGGAAGCAATGTTGCAACGAAAAGTAGAGAGCTTTGCCTCTCAATCTCACGGGCGCTTAGCTTGCCTACTCCACAGAGCAGATTGTCAGCCTGGTACATGTTTCTCAGGGTGTTGCGCAGGTTTCCCATCCGGATACAACATTTGTGGCAAATGCGGAGTCCTCCATGGCAATCTCAAATATGTTGGCAAATGGAGCAATTGCTGTAGTGCCAAAGGCACATGTGGTACGGGTGAGGCCTTTTGCTACCTAGGAAAGTGTCAAAGCGGCAACTACACCATCGTTATACTAAACCCACCTGGACCACCGATGGCATCTGATATAACCTCAATCATCTCACAAATCTCCGCACCTGCCGTCGGCGGAATTAGCTCTGATGGGTTGTGTGGTGGCGCGAATATATATCAATGCAAGGGATCGCCATTTGGTAATTGTTGTAGTTCCAGTGGTTTCTGTGGTTCCGCTGCCGACTATTGCGGCGGAGCGGGTAAGCCTCCAAAACAAAAGCAGATACTAGGAAACACACACTTACAATGGGTCTCTGATTTCTGGGTTGTCAAGAAAAATTTGGAACATGCTCTGTGATAAACACTTTACCGGCATGCTCATGGGACCCGAAAAATATGGTATACCTCTGTCCAACAGCGACCTGAGACACACCACTACCAACAGACATTTCTACTGATAGCACTTGTGGTGAAAGCAAAGGTATGAAGTGCCAGGGCAGCACTTTCGGAAACTGCTGCAGCAAGGATGGTTACTGCGGCAGTACAATCAATCATTGCGCCCAAGGCCAATAGCAATTTAAAGTGGCACAAGCCAGCGAGGAACGTCAAACTTCGAATTGGCTCAACCACGTCTTCTCTGCACCACGCAGCGTCATCGATATCTGTAATTCTGAGTCGCCGAGTCGATTTTCCGGCGCAAACTGCAGTAAAATAGACCAATCGCAGCTTTTATTTACGTCGTGCAGCAAGGTCGCATAACTTCGCAAGACCTGATCCGACTGGCTCTGTCCAAAAAGAGAGAATAATGTGATAAGAGTAGCCAGCCATTGGGGCGCTGTAGATACAGCGGCGAGACGAGGCACAACGCGAACAAGAGGACTACGCACGCCTTTGGTTCAAGCTATTGCCTGACTGTTTTACGCACAATATGAGAACATGTAAGAACAATAGAACAGACCACAACACAGGAATTTCCACTAGAGTAGCATATAGTGGCCCCGCGTCCCAGTGGGCATTGCCCGCATTCGCTCTATTAACTCGCAAATAAGTCTTATAACTAACGCCAACTAATAATTGGTACGTTAAATATCAATAAATTCATCTGCCCCACGAAAACACGACTGAATCTCTCCCTCATTCACCACTTCAAACACGTCCTTGAGTATACCGGCGGAGAAC
>JAWDHC010000390.1:0-21058 GCA_036172615.1 Curvularia verruculosa
TATACACACACACACACACACACACACACACACACACACACACACAGAGAGAGAGAGAGAGAAAGAGAAAGAGAGTTGGCGAGAAACCCACGTCTAGCGTGTACAGCAGTGTCCTACTTGGACAAATACTCACAATATCTAGCCAAGAAAAACGGTATACTACCCCACTTGGCAGGTCAGACTGAGTATCAAAGCTTCAAAGCGCAATTTGCCCAGCAGAATTATACAGAAGAGAGAAAAAGGCATGATTTTTCTATCCCGTTCTTTGCTTTCTTTTCTACAGATGCTTGTTTTGGATAATCTGTTGCTAACTACTATTGTACATTGCACTTGGGCATAGATGATTCTTTGCTGCTGATGCTGGCCTCTGATAAGGCAGTAGAGATGTGGATGGATATATGATACCAAAGGGATTCTTTGGACTTGAAAAAAATGAGAAAAAAATGCGATGGAAGTTGTCTGGGTCCAATAGCCAATAGGCTCTATCCAATATAGTTTTGCAGGAAACGTGCTGTATATGCACGGTTTCTTTTCTTTTCTTTTTTTACTCCTGCTGCGACATGTGTGTCGGGAAATTGTAGTCTGTGTAGTCGATGTGAACAAAGGCGCGGTCGACGTAGGGGACGCTTTCTATCGGGATGTGTTAGCCTCCTACGTAACCTTTTCTTTACCTCGTTAAAGAGTTTTTAGAAAGAATGAAACTTACCAAGCACATATTGCAAGCTCTCGCCGAGGTCGTGACTATCCCTCAGACTGAGATGCTCGTCAACCACAATGTCCACCTCAACGTTGAGCTTGTCACCAGCGTGGTATGCCTGCAGTCCTTGGATTCGCTTAATGCTCTTTGCAAAGCGCATGGTCATGTACAATAAGATGTTCCTTTCGTCAGCGGTTGCGCTCGCGCCGGTCAAGTTGCGGACGTGCTCTGCAGACGTGGCGCCCCAGTTAATAATGACGTAGGCAGACAGGAGGATACCGCCGAGAGCATCGAGCCACCAGATTTTGGCAAAGTAGCCGACAAGAGGGAAGAAGATGGAAAAGGTGTTGAAGACGACGTCAGTCATGGCGTCTTGGGCCAGAGCCTGCACACTGGAGTTGCGGATCAAGCGGCACCACAGCCAGCAGAGACCCTTGATTACGACGGTTGAGGCCATGATGGCAACGGCTGGAACACCCAGTTCGACAATCGTGTGGTCGGGGCCAGTAAGTCGCGAAATACCTTCGATACCGACCTGGAAGAAGGAAGTCATCATGATGACAGAGAAGATCAAGACACCAATCGGTTCAAGTCGCCTGCGGCCAACGGGGTATGCGTAGCGGTCTTGACGCGCGATCATCCAGGATGTAATCCATACAATGGCGGTGGAGAGGAAGTCGAGGGCAGCATCGACTAAACTGGCAACAACGGAGAGCGAAGAGGTCATGATTGTGACGACAATCTTCAGGATGAGTAGAGCAGTGTTTGCGCTGAGGTTGACGTAGAGAGCCAGTTTGACAATGGGACTTTCCGTGTCTTCGTCCTCTTCTGGCACCCAATCCATTAGTTTCGACTTGGCTGCCTCGAGGTCCTCCTCATCTTCAATAGCATTCTCGTGCGAGAGTAGTGGCGTGTTCTCGTCCACCTCGGGAACTTTATAGAGGTTCTTAGGCGTTCGTTTCACCATTGGCTTGGCCACGCCATTGCCATTGCCGTTGCTGAGGCTTCCTGACGAAGCGCTTCTGCCTTCACTGGAGAGCCCAGGCGTGGTTGTACCAGAGTGGGATCCATCAGCGTTTGGTGTCCCTACAGACGAAGATTCCTCTGTGATTGTGGTGGGGATCTTGACTGCGCCCGATTCCAGGTTTGTGTACTCTTGAATGAGATTGTGTGGTAGCGAAGAGTCCAGAAGACGGTCAATGTACAAGTAGTTCTGGATGAGTTGGTTGTTGCGCTCGTAGTATTCGCGTATTGGTTTCTTCATGCGTTTGAGCTCCTCATCGCTCTTGTAGTACTTCTCCCATTTGTACCTGGGATTGGAATTGCCAATTAGCCGTTGACTGCGCATCTGGGGTGTATTCAAGATGTGAGCGCCAATGCTGCTCCTCCGATCCGAGTCTCGGTCATAAGGCATTGTAAGCCCATGTCTGTACGCGTCCAAGTCCTCGTCATCTGTCTCGCTACCACGGCGCTCACTGCTGCGTATGGTGGAAGGCCGACGCGTGCTTTGTAGTAGCGAGGGTAGGTGGTGACCACGTGTGGATATGGTGGAAGCATCATTCTGTGGTGAAAAGAGTTTTGAGTTGGCAAGACGAGGTACGCTCGACGAGCGAGGGAAAGAAGGCGACTGGGGCGGTGGTGTGGAACCGTAATCAGTCATGTTTGGCGATTGTGATGGAGAAAAGAGGGCGGACGCGACGGGTTGGATGGGACTGCCTTGGGCAGAAATATCAATATCTAGAATTGGGTCTTGCGCGTCAACGCGACAGTACAAAGCCAACCGTGTATGAACTTTTTTTATCGCGATGTCGCACCGGAATGGCGAGGAGGGTTCGGAACGAGCAGAAGAGCCGGAGGCGAGTAGATAAGTGGGCGTGTTAGCTGGATTTGGACATAGCGACGAGCGATATAGAGCGGCAGTGGTGCAACGAAGCGATCGCTAGGAGCAGAGGCGCAGAGGACATGGAGAACCGCAATACGGCCGGGGTGCGGCAGAATGCGACGAGGAGACAGTCCGAAACAAGAGGGTCTTTCATCCAGAGCGGGATCGACATGGCCTTGGTCCGCTTAACAGCTGCAGGTGCATCCACTTTAGCTGCGGCCATAGCTTGCGCTACTTGATCTGGGGTGGGTGAGCCGAGATCGCCGTCAGTTTCTGACAAAAGGTTCGTCGTATGTGTTTCACGCACTTATTTCGCTCTGGTATTGTGCTTGGCGTTATAGGCTGTTGGGACGGCCGTTGCCGGCTCTTCTGCAAGCGCTCCACCCTGACCGGCGCAAAATACAACCCTCTATCTTCCAGGCCGCATTTTCAATGTTTCATGTTCCTTTCCGGACGCCTCGCCAAGAGATAATACAGGCGCTATGTGAAACAAGGGTCCAAATGGATGGCAGACACTGCACCGTACGTGTGTATTCTAGACTCTGTACATGACGCCACAGTTCACCCTGCTCCTTTTTCCGGCTATACCTACTCTACTCTGACTCTGTATATGTACGCACGTAAGCATATACAGCTGTCCAGTACACCAACCTCACATGGCATGGAACAGATGATGAAAACCTAGAGAGATACTTGGTACTCCAAACAAGTGCTTCTTTTGGGTGAGAAACCTGACCATCTTTGAAAGTCTTCGACAACGAGCCAACTTGACATATTGAACAAGCTCAAGGATGGGAAATTGGATCAGGGTGACTGTGGTTGGCTGGGCATGGTACAAATCAAAGTGGGTCCATACCGTCCTGTATGTACAACACTGGGTGCATACAAGGTCGCAATATGCAGCATGCATACGAGTAAAGGCAAGTCTGGCGCTGAATATCAAATGCAACGTTGACCCGCTAGCCTTGTATGTTTGCGACGTGATATGTGTAGCTTACCCCAGATTGAGTCTGCTATGGCCATGTCACTTACGTGCCCCATCTGTGCATCGTAACTATACACAATTTACCACCACGGTCTCACCAGATATAAGCAGAGCACTACCATCGCTACACTGAATATGACAATTGAGCCAATTTCATACTCAGACTGCTAACCTCGTTTCCGCTCGAACGACCACAGTGTCACTAAGCCAGTTCAGCTTCTTAAAAGTGTGTCAGTAATACAGCATAGACAACTTTTCAATTGAATGCTCGACACCCGATCTCTGTTATGCGACCTACAAGGCAATTGCTACAGCAATGAGATCAGACATATGTAGTGCGGAAGTTTGGGGTGATAGCTTGGGGCAGCCGCGCTAGTACCGCTTCGTTCCCCAATACAGCTTAGCGCATGTGGCCGCTTGGCAGCGCACCATGGAGCTCGGCTAACAGCCTGAAATTCGCTCTTCCTCGACAACGACAATTTCTTCGACATCCGACTACTCACAACCAGCAGTCAAGATGCCGGTATGATATCATCTCCTACGGTCACGCCGCCATGTAGGAACGCCTATTGACGATTTTTGCAGAGCCAAAAGTCATTCCGCACCAAGCAGAAGCTTGCCAAAGCGCAGAAGCAGAACCGCCCCATCCCTCAGTGGATTCGCCTGAGGACCGGCAACACCATCAGGTACGGCTTACTCGCTGCATACGCATCGGCCCTCGTATCCTTCACAGATTCGTGGGCCATGCCAAAAAGGCAGATTGGTCATAATCTGTGAGAATTCAGACTGACCCTCAACCCCAAGGTACAACGCCAAGCGACGACACTGGCGCAAGACCCGTCTCGGTATCTAAGCGGATCGCCCCCTTCAAGCCATCCCTCACTCGATTTCCGATTCTCAGCCACCTCTTTCGCCCAAGACAATTACTGTACGAAAAGAGCGATTACTTTGGGAATTTCGCATATGGCGGGAACCGAGCGACCAATCTTCTAGGCGAAGTACGTCTGCAACACGAGGGATGCAGTGGGTGGTACTCTTTTCACGTTACCGGATACCTCCCTACCTCTGATTCATGGCGCTTTGGGTCTGTAAATGGGCATGAAAGGAATCGATTCATGATGGTTTAGACTAGGCAGTGACGAATGAAACCACTTGCTGGGTCGCAATGAAAAACAACTGGCGTTTTTGATGCTGTGATGCAACTCGTTCGCAACGGCCATGCAGGTAGTGATGAGGGGTGGAGCTGTTCTAAAGATACTCGTTTAAGAAGACCTATGGCCAAGGAAGAATCTTGTGCGAGCCTCGACAAGCCATTCGGGTCATGGCCATGTCGTGATAGAAGACGGTTGGTATGGCTGCATTAGTCACATGTACCCAGGACACTTGTGACGTACTTGCAGCACAAAACTGCAGATTTTCCCACTACCACCATTCCCTTCACATTACCCCAGACAAGCTCCCACAGCATTCCTGGGTGGTTGATTTCGTGTCTTGTGCTACCCGACGGACGATGGTTTGTATATACACTTTGCTCAAGGATGCATCCTCCTTGGTCTAGCAGAACACCAGATACAGCCAAATCATGTCATGATCACGAAAACCAGATCCTTGCCCTGCCTTGCCTCACCTTCCCTCCTACTTCGCTCCGCTACCGCGCACTCCTCACTTGGAACTTGGGGCGATCCATCAAGTCAACGATCAGACAGGTTTCCTCGCTCTTCCCCGCCGTATTGTAGAGACTGACAACACCATTTTCGATGCGTAAAACGGTACTACTTCCCGCATAGCAAACTCCTTTCTCCATTCCACACCGATTTGCCAAAATAACACACACTGGCCTCCCACTCTTGTCCTCCACCAGCGGCTGGAATCTTTCGACCCAGTATGCCACAGTCGCGACATCTGGCTGCGACGGGTCAGTGGCCAGTTCCGTCGGCGAAAGATGGCACAACCAAGCCATTGAGACGCAGATGATGGGCGACTGAGACGACAGCGCCTTTGCAGCGAATTCGTAGTCTGTCCAAGGGGCGATGAATTTATAGGGATTGATGTCCATACATATCCCCAGGGTGACTTTGCCCAGTCCGCCCACCTCACCGGCGAAGAAAGGCGAGTCAGGAGAAGCGGGGTTGGAGAGGTTATGCGAGTGTGAGCCTGGGCCCTCGGACGCCCATGTTTCGTCCGTGTAGTAGAGGAAGGATTTGCGGTAGTGGTTTACTATCTCCCCAGATGGCGAAACAGTTACCGTAGCGTTGTATTGCGTTTGTGTATCCGCAGGGTTCTTGGAAGGGACTGTGATTTCTGGATATCCGACTGTGACGTGGCAGTTGTAGAGCTTTGCGACCTGTTTGGCCCATTGGGTCGATATTCCAGAGACTGTGGGTTCCAGGAAAGGCTTGATCTCCTCGAGCGAATGGAAGTTGTAGCCAGAGAAGGCGAGTTCGGGCAGAATGAGCCAGGCCAGGTCGGCAGGTATTTGGGTGGCTTTTAATATGCTGTCGGCGCGTTGGATATTATCCTGCACTTTGCCCACCTCTGGGGCGAACTGAAGACACGCAACTTTCATCTTTTCTTGATCGCTTGGTTCTGTTTCTGGGGGATTTTTTTCTTATCAGGTGTTTGCTGACAGGCGGAAATGCCGATGTATGAGCAGGTGGCGACGCGCGAAGGGTGACCTAGACGGACCCTAAGGGGAGCGTGTCTGCTTCACTAGGCCTCTAAAGCGAGGTATTGGCTGGCCAGGGAAGGCCTTGATTCAACTGGTGAAGATTCCACCCGTATACGCAAGGGCAATGAGTAGCAACTGTCGTGATAGATGGCATGTACATGAGTAATGCCCTCACCCGTTTGACAATCCAAAGTGTCAGATGACCCAGACAGACGGTGCAGACAAGCGCATGCTTTTACTCCCCCAACCAGGCTCCGTGACGACGGCAGTTCTGCTGGTGGTTTGGGGAGGGAGGCCCCGGTGAGGGAGAAGGGGGGCCAGCTTGTCGTGCCCCACTAGGGTTGATCGACAAGGCGAGCCAGCCAATCGCCCAATTTGCGCCCTGGGGGACTTCGCTTGCAAATAGTTATGACGCGCATAACTATGTTGCCGACTTCTGTGCACCACCTCTCCCACCACAGCCATTGACATCACCGCCAACAGGCCGCCTACGCATACCAAGTCATGCGTATTGCAATACAGTAGCCCAATTCCATCCGATCCCAATGGCAGGAAGGCGGTTCGTCGATGCCGCGAAGCTTTTCCAAGCGTCTAGAGGTGTTGCCCAGAAGCATGTCGCGCTTCGATCAAACCAGTGGGATGCTTACACCAAGACGTCATCACTAGCCAAAGCCGTCAAGGACCAAACAGATCGCGTTACTCTGACAGCAGCCGCGGCCATTGCCCTCTCGAAACGCTTCAGCGAGGAAGCCCCGTCGTACGCAAAAGCTGCAGCAGACCGAGCAGCAGGTGCACAATGGACCCAGCAGACATGGCAGTCGCAGAAGTCACATTCGGAAGATATCCCAAGAAGAGAAACAGTCAGCAAGGAACAAACTCCGGGAGGACATGTAAAAGAGGGTGTCGAACAGGACCATCACTACGACCGCTCCGAGCAGAACGCCGCCGATACGCCGCCGCCTACAGAGGAATTGGAGGTGGAGCAGAAAGAGGCACCTAGGTCACCACTGCCAGATGGCACCATACCCAGCAATGGATTGACACTGGAGCACGAGGAGAAGGGAAAAGATGTGTTTAATGAAAGGCCGGTACATGAGGCACCCAAGGATCCTCTAGCACAGGACCACGGAGAGCACTCAAGACACGGAGAGGAAGGTTTCAGGCCAGTAGAGTCTACAGAGACTACTATACCACTGCCGGGGCAGCCGAGGGGTGGTTCTGCACAGTCTGACAAGTTCCAAAAGACCAGCTCGTCTGGGCAGGTCGAGGATGAAATACCAGAGGGCATAAATACGGATGTGTTTCATTCAAAGCGCGTGGCGAAAATGTTGGGGAGCGACCCTTTCTCTCGCAAGGAGTATGCTGAACGTAAAAGTATCGGCAGACATCCGCTTGATGATCGACCCTTGAGGCATCCTTTTGACAATCGGCCTGCAGGCAGACACCCGCTTGACGATCGACCTCTGGCCTCAACGCAGAAGTCGACTCCATCACCGTTACAGATGGAGCCGTCTCGAGTAGCGCAGCCAGCCACTACTTCCAAAGAAATGGAGCATCTTGCAGCTCAGCTTGCTCAGGACGCCCAGGCAAACGCAGCTGCATCTGAGGTATGTCCATCTTCTTGATTGGCTCGAAGCATGCTGATTTGCTGACAGTTATACGGTAGTCATCAGGCGAGATAGCAGCAACACAGGAGAAGGCACCCTACGCTTTGCGGGAATCAAGAGTCCCTTCTTCACGGTTCGGGCGCATCTGGCAGTATGCTGGCTTGGGCACTAGCATGGCTCTTGGGGCTGTCGGGGAGGGTCTTCGGCGTGCAACTGGTAGTGCTGCATCCACCACTGGCTCTCTTATGTTGAGTGAGCGAAACCTAGAGATTCTGGTGGCAAAGCTGTCACGTATGCGAGGTGCTGCTCTTAAGCTTGGACAGATGATCAGTTTTCAAGACATCAAAATGCTTCCACCTGCAATCCATGACGTTCTTCAGAGAGTCCAGGATAGTGCCGACTATATGCCAGCCTCGCAAAGAAACAAGGTCTTGAGCAGCAACCTTGGCGAGAACTGGCGTGACCTCTTTGAGTCGTTTGAAGATGTTCCAATTGCAGCAGCCTCGATCGGCCAGGTGCATAAAGCAGTACTCAAGTCCACTGGGCAAACTGTAGCCGTCAAGGTACAATATCCAGGTGTTGCCAACTCCATCGACTCTGACCTTAGCAATCTGTCTATCTTACTGACAGCATCTCGACTCCTACCCAAGGGTCTTTACTTGGACAAGACCATTGCCAACGCACGCACCGAGCTAGGTTGGGAATGCGACTACACACGTGAAGCAGAATGCCAAATCCGTTTTCGCGAACTTCTCCAAGACGATACAGAAGTCTTCACTGTCCCAAAGGTATTCACAGAAGCTAGCGGCCCCACGGTCCTCACGGCCGAGTTTATGCAAGGCAAAGGTGTTACAAAGCTCAAAACTCTGACCCAAAACCAACGCGACTGGATCGGCACGCAGATCCTCCGTCTCTGTCTGCGCGAAATCGTAGAGTTCAAGTTTATGCAAACCGACCCCAACTGGACCAATTTCCTATACAACTCCAAGGCGCAGAAGATTGAGCTTCTCGACTTTGGTGCCAGCAGAGACTATCCTGACAAGTTTGTGGAACCTTATGTCAAAGTCTTGATTGCGGCTTCCAAGGGAGACCGCGATTCAATCCGCGACCTCTCCCTTGAACTGGGTTACCTAACTGGAGACGAGAGTCCCGCCATGCTTGACGCCCACATTCAGAGTGTTCTTACGCTCGCTGAGCCCTTCAGTAACAGCGGTCCAGAAGTCTACGATTTCAGAGACCAGACTATCACCGATCGAGTGCGTGGCTTGATCCCCGTCATGGTCAAGGAGAGGCTTGCGCCGCCACCAGAGGAAACCTATAGTCTGCATCGGAAGCTGAGTGGTGCATTTCTACTCTGTGCTAAGTTGGGATCGAGGGTCCCGTGTAAAGAGTTGTTTGAAAAGGCGGTGGCTACATGGGAGAAGCAGAAGGGTGTGAGGATGTAGGGATTTGAGGAGGGAAAAAAAATTAATTGAGCCCTGTAGATATAGTGTATATTTATATCAAATTTACTAAACCAAGAAAAGTTTACATCGTGGTTGCTATATTATGGATGATATTTTCTCTCGTAATGATCTTGAACTTATTGCGACAATTTTTTATTATTGTACTAACGATGACTACACTTGATAAAAAAGGCCCGAGGACTTGTTGTACTTGACACTTTATGGTTGGAGAGGAAAATCTCACCGATCTTCTCTTGATTCTGCTTCTCCTTACCATTCAACAGCAAGAGCAACCGACAATTTCCACGCGCATATCAATCTTCTTGTTACTTGATCCTCGACCAAACACATATATCCCCCCTAGAAAACTCACCCTCTGCACAAAATGATAATGACGATAACAATCACAGAAAAAGACATCCCTCTCGATCAAGATGTATATAGTTATAGCTCTCTCTCTCTCTCTCTTTTCTTTCTTTCTTTCTATACATACACACAAGCCTGCATGGATACAATAAAAAATCCAAGCACACCCACCGGCCTTCACCGACGAAAGCAAATGCCGAAGTAACACAAAAAGTATGTAAAAAGAAAATAGAAAAAAATCCAAAAGATTCCGCCACGTCCCTCCACGGATGGCGCGAGTGCTAAAAGAGGAAGGAGACAGTGTGTGTGTCTGTGTGGGGTGGAGGACGGGGAGGTCAAGTTCCGCGGGTGCAAAGAAGGGGGAGGGGCGTGTGTGGTGTGGCGGTGGTCTGTGTTCGTATGTCCATCTATCCGTCTGTGCATACATGTGTGTCCGTGTTTGTGTCTGTGTTTGTATGGAGTATGTGGGTGGGGTGGTTTGGGAGCGGGTAAACGGTTCTGTTTGGCTTTGGTGGAGAAGAAAAAAATAAAGGGATCCAAGGTGGTGGGTTTGTTGGAATGTGCGTAGGTGGGAGAGAGAGGGTGTGCAAGGATGGAAAAAAGGAAACATAATTCTTAAGGGGAAAGAGAAGGAAATAGGTAGGTAGGTATGTGAGTAAAAAAAATCTTTTGGGACTAGTTGATCTCGCGGATCATGATTGGGTTGTTTTATTCATTTTAACTCATTCATGTTGTATTTTTATTTATTTATTTCTGCGATTAAGAAGTAGCAATAGGGACCTACTAGAGCTACTTGCATACTGCTGCTCAGAGAAAAAAAAAAGAAGAAGAAGAAGAGCAGTTTCTAAATATACAAAAGACCGAGAAGAACTTTTCCAATGATGACGACAGTCACCACTTTGTTCACTCATTTTTTCTTTATCCGCTCTTAACCTTCAACTTTCTATTCGCCTTTTCCTTAAGCTCGTCCTCGGCCTGGCGATTGAACCAAAAATACACTGCAATAGCAATGAAGGAGCCAAAACCCGTAGCCATGATCATTCTGCCACGGAAACCTTGCTTCCGCTTGAGCGCTTCGTCTCCACCCAGAATGACGACGGCCTTTTTAGACCATGTGTACTCAAGTCCACTATATACGGTAGTTGTTGCTACAACGGCAGACATGCCCTGTATGAGTGTCTTGACGCCCTGTTCGCCACCCAAGGCATCCTGGATCGACAGGAGCAGGCCGCCTGCTGCCGAGGTGGTAGCCGAAGGGTCGTGCAGCAAGTTTGTGCAAAGCAAAGTTCCCAGCAAGCTTAGTTGAAGAAAAGTATTGAACTTTGAGATGGTGGTGGGGTGGACCTCTGCGCTCGGCAGGCTAAAGTCCCAGTACCGGGCCATTGTCTTAGGTGCGGGTAGACTGGCGTAGCGATAGTACAGGGCAGAAATGGCGAGACTAACGTCTCGTCCGAGGATGAGGGCAGCCAGTGGTATGGGTAAGCTGCCATTGACGGCAAGACAGGTTACTAATGTCGTCATGAGAAATTTGTCAGCCATGGGGTCGACGACGCTGCCGACTACTGTCTGTAGATTCCATCGACGAGCGATCCAGCCATCGAGGAGATCAGAAATGGCGGCGTATGCGAAAAGAGAGAAAGCATAGAGATGGTGATCGTGGATGATGAGATAACCGACTGCAGGCGTTGCTATCAGACGGGAGAAGGTGAGCATGTTCGGGAGGTTGTAGATTTGTTCATGACGAGGCCTGTCGAGTTTCAAAGTGGATTTGATGGTTGTGGCGAGTTTAGCGGGAGTTGATGTTGGTAGATCATGTTGCTGGATTTTGTTAGAATGGATTTTTTGAGTGAGTTAAAGGGATGCTTGTGAGCTTGAGCATAGACTTGGAATAAATTTTGCAGGATGACAGTGTAAAGTGAGACAAACTCTACACAACACGGCAATCTAGAAAAAAAAAACCCCCAAAAACACGAAAAAAGGGTTGGCATGAACCAAAGAAGAATATTACCGGTCTTGAATGCTCGCTGAATGTTGAAATTTGAATTTTTGATACTTGAGAGCAGTTTTTTATCAACCATTAAAAATTCACCTACCTCTTTGATATTTCTTCTCGAAACCTGTGATCCTTTTGTCTCATTCTCAATTTTCACTCTCCGTACTGCAGATGTACTGAACAGACCCGCATGTCCACGACCACATTGCTTGAAAGCCAAGGGTTTTACGGCTGTTGGACAACGGTGAATTTTTACGTCATTGCGAGTCCAGGTCCCAGAAGCACGTGAGGCGGCGGCGACGGCAGCCGGATGCAGAGGCAGCCGGAGTGGCCAAATACTTGTTCTTGGGAGGCCAATTGATGAGCGCGGAAGAGCTACAGGGATGTGAGAAGGCGAGACGGCCCTCGCGGTGAATAGAGGAACCATGGATGCGGAGGCATTCGCGTGCCTTTGTGGTCGTTTCCGAGAGAGCTCAGCGAGGCCTTCGTTCGCTGGCTGTGGAGAGCTTTGCCAAGATGCGCTAGTGGCCGCATGCAGGAAGGCTTCTGGACGAACTGCATCCGAACATGCTCTGCAGCCAGGGACCATGGCGACATGTCTTTTCAGAAGCCTACTGTGCCAAGATGGTCGGTGAAGACATTCCACCACCTCGAGCAAAGCAAGACAAAACACGTTTACGTCTTGTTGACTACGTAGACTAGATAACTCAACAGTTTCTGCTGACGTTTTAGCTCTACACACTGTCAACACTGAGTGACATGTCGTGCAAAGTGTATTTGAAAGCACCGTCAAACTCGAGCACATATTTCACATACTAAGGAGAGACGCAGACGGCGTCCAAGGCTTGAGAAACGGCCGATAAAACCGGCTCATGCTCCAGCCTCAAATGGGTCCATGTATAATACGCCGCTTCACTTGCCTACCCCTTGGGCATAAAGAGAAGAAAGGAAAAAATTTACATACAATATTTATGTATAATGGAGACTTATGATGCTCATTTACTCGGCTTGCCACCGGTGGGAACGGTTACCAGGCCGGGGTTTAGTATACCGTTATATTGACTGGGGCACCTAGTCACACTACGGCCGCACTGCGGCCAGGATTATGCATTCGACGATAGCCACATATCCAAGGCCTTGTACGTGGGATAGTACGTGCCCCAAGACAAACCCAACTGAGGAGTAAGGGACGACGCCCTTCCATCGGAGATGGCTCCATGAGGACACTTCAGCCCGATGGAACAGAGGACCGGGACAAACCTAGACCCCTATGTACATTTGTCGGTGTCTTTGACATGTACGTATCGATCGGGCTTTGTTTTAGGGACCGTCAATTGGGCTTTGTGCATTTGCCACTGCTGACGAGCTTCGCAAGCTTCATGCATTTGCTCTCACTACTACAACGACTCGGCTCTGTTACATGGTTTCCCCGATATTGACCGTTGAGCGGTGGCTGGCCGGCGGATCGTTCGACTTTTCATTTGTATTTGCGTGTTATAATGCTCCACCGTGGAGACAATCTGCCAGCTACCTACTAGTCGTCTTTGCCCCTGAGTTGAGAGAGAGGGTTGGCAAGGCTTGAGTCGTCGACGGATATGGCCCCCATGGCATAACCGCGATTCACGCGACCTGGCCGTAAGTGTCGCGAGAACCGGATCTACTGATGTACGCGGGTTGCACCGAGCAATGCAATGCAACACTGATTCAGGCCCGGATCAAATGTGATGGCCGTATTTGGAATCTGCCATGATGGGTTTTCCGCGGAGTGGATAAGCCTGTTGACCCGTCCAGGAAGAGCGTCTCAACCGAGATCCCTGAGGGCCGTATTCAGAAGCAGGAAGTCGCCTGTTGGTTTATCTTTTGTCGCCGATTGAACCTGAAACAGGCGCACCTTCCGGTCAGCTGGTAAGCTGAGGATCCCCAAGCGGAATCGCGAGTACACAATGCACCGACGCACTGCCTCTCTTTTTTCCTCTTGCGGGCCGCTTCTACACGTAGTGGCAGTGGCTTGGCGTGGAATTTAGGTTTGGATCTTCCATGTGTCATGTATTCCGCATCAAGAAGACACTAAAGGACAAGCTGATGACTTGGCTTCGCTAGTCGAAGACCATCTCCGCTAAGGAACTCTAAATAGTCACCAGCATGATATTTGTCGGCAGCGATGGCGCAATTGCTACTAATTAGAGTCAAACTTAGAAACTGTGCAAGAAATAGAAGCGTTCCAGAAAGAGCATATTGAATTTATGTACAACAAGGGAGAAGGAGGAATCCTGTGTAACGCTCAAGATTCGGACGGGCGGACGTCGTCGTCGACGACCAAGATCGTGATGGAAGCATACATTGTGTTCTACATCGGATTTAGCGGTAGAATATCCGAACACTGACTGATCTCCAGATCAACCCGTAGTTTGATGATCCCGACACACGATGATTAGGTTGCGGTAATGGATCCTCTGTGTGCAAAGTGATGAGTTGACATGAAACTGGCAGCAGTGAGCTGATACAGACGCCCGGAATCTGATACACGCATGGCTGATCAACGGCGATGGAAACGGCAGACGCGCAAACGAGGCAACCTCGGCTGCAGGGTCTCTCTCTGTGGCTCGTCAGGCCTGCCGTAAACTGGTGGCAGGGACAGATCAGCGGAGATGGGGACAGTTTGTCGCATTTACCCGTCTGAACTGCTTGGGGAGACGAGAGATCACATGGGGTTTTGACTACGATGATAAGCCAAACATGGCCGAAAAGGGGGAGGGACGAGGGAGTAGAAGTATTGATTGTGGCTGGCAACGGTTAGAGTTACCAGGCTCATCGACTGTTTTGGGCTTGATGACCCAGTCGCCAAAAAAACGACGGTTGACCAAGGGCGAACGTGTGGCCGAATACGGATGGGCGGCTTGCTCTAGGCTTGCGTTGCCCTTTCTGCAAGACGATAATCCGTGGCTTGAATCAT
This sequence comes from Curvularia verruculosa, assembly GCA_036172615.1. Taxonomy (NCBI): domain Eukaryota; kingdom Fungi; phylum Ascomycota; class Dothideomycetes; order Pleosporales; family Pleosporaceae; genus Curvularia; species Curvularia verruculosa. The sequence continues at coordinate 14,597 of JAWDHC010000390.1, forward strand.
GGCGCGTTGGCTTGATCGATGGTTGAGCGATTATATCGGTGGGGAACACGTTGGACCCACGTGCGCCCAAGTGGCTGATGGGGCTATAAGGGCAAACATTAATGCCAAGGGCAGACATTGTTATCATGTCATGATCAAAGACGGAGGTGTTTGGCGAAGCCGGCCAGTCCACTTTTGACCGGCACGTCGTCACCCGTTTCGGCAGTCGGCCTAAGGGCCAATAGGTTTCAGAAATGCGACCTGGAGGACCGCTAACGCAGGTACAAATCTCACACCAACCGAAAGGGCTGTTTGCTCCGAGCAAAGTGTATCATGACTAGTGAAAAGAGGATGGCAGGGCGGGAAATTGTTTTCGGCAACGGCACTGCTAGTTCCACTGGCGGGCGCAAGCGTTTGTGGAAACGAACCGCCCACCCCCCCATGTTTACTACACCAGGTCAATAATTTAATGGGGTGCGTGTGCGATATAGGTACAGGCCATGTAGATATAGGAGGATGAGGAGAGAACAAAAAGAGGGCGAAAGAAAGGAGAGACTGAGCGGTCAAGGAGCATGGACTGCTTGGTCTGGGCCAATCTGGGAGACGGGTTGGATGGAAGATTGAGTGGCGTAGAGTTATTTGGACCCCAGCAAGTAATTGGTAATGAGAGAGCGTGTGTGCGTGGATGTGCCCAGGTGCGGGTGGGCAATGATCAGGCGGGCAGGCGGGCAGGCGGGCGCGCAAGACGAGCTGAGTAGTCGTAGCAGTAGTAGCAGTAGTAGCAGCAGCAGCAGCAGCATTCTCCACTATTTGGGTGGTAAGCAGAGAGCAGGGCTGGCGTCAGATTAGGAACGCAGTGCCAGTCGGTGACATCAGGGTCTACTACACAGTCCAATGCATGAATGTTGGAGCAACGGGCATCCATGTTGTCCAGAAGCGGGCAGCGCTTGCACGCAGGAGGGAGTGTGGCCGAGGCCAGTGGTGAGTTCCCCGGCCAATGAGGGGCGTCGTCGGGTGCTGTCGGCTAGCCAAAAGAAAATCTGAAACCGCTCCCACACTTGAGTGGGCGGGCGGGCGAAGCGTGACGCCGAGCAGAAGCAAGTGAGTGTATAGGCTCACAGGAAGCGGGCGGCGCTGAGGTTGTGTGGTTGAGGAGACGCTCCATAGATAGCGATGCGCCAGCAATTGGACGACAGAGGCAGCTGGATGAAGCTGGCGTGCATGCAGAGTGTGTGCGTCAGTCGTGAGTGAGTGGTGAGAGAGCAAGGTGAAGGGATTTGCAAGAGGGCCATGGGCGCTCCCGCGAGGCGGGCTCAGGGCCTTGTTTCAGATGAAGATCAAACCTCGTGGGCAGGGTTGTTTGTGGTGGTTCCTGCATCTAGACGCACCACAGTCGGTCTATCGATCAGAGAGCGGGCGGCCATGGTGGTGAGCAGCGAGCGAGCGAGCGAGCGACGAGGCTGGGTAGCGTGGAGCTGTGACGCACAGACGGCCATGATTTGAGAGACGATGCAGCGTGCAGCCTGTAGCGTGCGGTGTGTGATGTACCTGCAGCAATAGCGCAGGCTTTTTTGTGTGGATGATGGAGGGATGGAGGGAGGAGGGAGGGGACAGATGGGCGGCCCAAGCAGGCTGGGAGTTGCCGAGGATGGGGAGGACCGATGTTTGGTAGATGAAGATCAGAGGGCTAGCCGGGTAGTATGGATGTACTATGTAGGTAAGATGGGTGGGTGGGTGGATGGATGGATGAATGGAGTATGTAGCAGAGGCATGTAGTGGCAGAAAATGGTAGTGCAGTGTGCAGTGTGCAGTGAGCAGGGGCAGCAACGTGTTCATGTGACGGTGGGCAAGCAGCGGCAAGAAGAAAATGGCAAGTGCAATGCAACAGAGGTGAGAGGGAAGGAAGGAATGGCAGTGGATACTGTGGGACGCTTTCTGACCGAACTCTACTTGTATAGTGAGGGCAGCAAGGTTTTGCAGGGCGTCCACGTGTGGCGCGGCCACGAACGGATGGATACAATGACGAAGGCGGCGAGGCGCGATCAACGAGCTGGACTGACGCAACTGCAGTAAGGTTTGTCTGGAGAGGGGAGGAGCGAGCGAGCGCGCAAGCGAGCTAGGCCTAGAAGGAGGCGTCGGCCGATGGACCAACAACACCAAGTGCTGCAGCAGCAGCATCAGCAGGAAGGAGCAGGCGAGAGGGGGCGGGCAGGGCAGGAAGGGAAAGAGCAGATGGCATAGGACAAGCAGGGAAAGAGCGACCCACGCAGTGAGGCCGCAAGAGCGAGAGAGAGACACACACACACGCAAGATACCACCACCACCAGCTAGACAAGACGCACCTTCCAGATGCATGGCCGCCCGTTTGCACGCACGCACGCACATAGTCGCTCGCTCTTGCCAGGACAGGGCAGGGCAGGGCAGGACAGGGCAGGAGCAGGGCAGCAGCTGCACACTGTCCACGACACAGGCACCTCGCGTCGACGACTCCACCGGGACGTCTTGTCACGTCGACTACCACGACGCACCTAGGGCGAGGTCGAGCAGTATGGGCCAGGCCAAGGTCGTTAGCCAGCCCTCGGGCGCCGTGGCCAACGCATGCACGGCGGGCGTCCCACGAGTCGCCATGATCCCTGCCGGGCGACCGGGGCGCTGGCGGGGCCCTCGGAGCCCCAATTGGCCGCGCTACGCGCACAGGCCACGTCGCTGGCTGGCATGCGGAAATAGATCAATGTGAGACGGCTAGGCTCCTGTTTCACTCGCCCTCCGACACCTAAAGCTGCCGCTGCCCCCTCAGATTTGCGTTTCGCATCCCCCTCCCACCGCCGTACCTTCGTGGTCAAGACAGAGACTGCTATCTGAGGCAGGTTCCTCACGTTTTTATCATCTCACGCTCCTCTGCGCGTTTGATTGTCCTACTCCTTTTAAACATAACCTGACACTCTTTCGTTTTCGATCCTGGCCGGTCCTCGACGACCCTTTCCTCCCTGCTGCTGTTTGCCTTGCATCTCCCCGCCCCCATCCCGCCGAGGGCCTCGCGCGTCTGACGTTCCGACTCCCAAACACCCTTTGCTCTCAACAAGAGGATCCTGTTGCAGCGCACCATGTATCCATCCGCCCACCACCACGCCCAGATGCCGCCGCCTCAGGCTCGCTCCGTCGCACCAGAGACTTTTCTGCTCGACCAGGACGCACAGCAGAGCCTGCCGCCAGACAGTGTCGTCGCCCTGCAGCAAGTCGATAACCGTATGTCCTTTTATCCATTTTACTACTACCACTCAAAACACGCGCTGACACCACCCGCCCCCAAACAGTCAAGTACTTTCTTATCTCTGCACCCGTAGATTGGCAACCAGACCAGTACATCCGCCGCTTTCTGCTCCCCACTGGCGAATACGTCTCATGCGTTCTCTGGTAAGTTTGTTTGCTTCATGCTCTTCTCTTCCCCCAATTTATCTAACCCCACATCAGGAACAACCTCTTTCACATCTCAGGCACAGACATTGTACGATGCCTGTCATTCAGGTTCCAAGCTTTTGGCCGCCCCGTCAAGAACTCCAAGAAGTTCGAAGAGGGCATCTTCTCAGACTTGCGCAACCTCAAGTCCGGCACAGATGCATCGCTTGAGGAGCCAAAGAGTGCTTTCCTTGACTTTCTCTACAAGAACAACTGCATCCGCACACAAAAGAAGCAAAAAGTCTTTTACTGGTACAGTGTTCCCCACGACAGACTCTTCCTCGATGCCCTCGAGCGCGACCTGAAGCGCGAGAAGATGGGCCAGGAGGCCACCACCATGGCTGTCAGCGAGCCTGCCCTCTCATTTGAGTTTGATTCATCCCAGTCGCTCTTCGAGCAGCTCACAAAGGCGCAACAAACAAACTCCTCATCCTTCAACAACAACGTGCAGCCATCCTACCCCACCACATCGCCCGACATGCGAAGCATGGAGTCAATGCCCCCGCCAACAATGGTCCCCGTGCAGCAGTCCATGCCCGCCATGCAGCAGCCAATGCACACCGAGGATCCCATGGCTCACTACCACCAGCAAATGTCAATGGCTCCTTCCATGCCAAACACCATTGTCAAGAGCAGAGAGCAGCGCGAGATGAGCCAGTCTTTCCAGTACGACCGCAACGGCATTCCTTTGTCTCAAATCCACCAGCGCCACAGCTCCATGCCTGCCTACATGGAGTACTCGCCCGCTCCTTCTTTTGTCTCTTCTCACTACGAGGACTACAGCACTCGTGGCATGTCCTTTGAGCCCTTGACGCCTCCTCAACACCAGATTGGCCTTGGTGCTGAGCCCGCATACATTGCAAACGAGGACACTGGCCTCTACAGTGCCATCCCAGACCTTCCTGCTCCCACCGCCTTCAACCCGCTGATGAACATTCCCCCATCCAACCTGATGGGTCCTGGCTACCCAGGTGTCTCGCGGCCATTTGCTCCCGGCAACGTCTACTCGGTCATCGAGGGCTCGCCTACCTACAAGCAGCGAAGAAGGCGTTCATCCCTGTCTGCAGGTATTGCTGCCGCCGTCACTGCTTCGGGTGCCGGTGCCCACCAGGTCCACCGCCCCAGCGACTTGAGGAGGTCCATGTCGAGCTCGGTTGTCCCCTTGGCTGAGGTTGACGAGAGCTCCCACAACTCTCCCAACAGCACCAACGGCGCAAGCTACTCTGCTCCTCAGATGCCAGAGTCAAAGCCTGCCTTTGACATGTCCCGCCAAGGAACACCCCTCAACACTGTCGAGGAGGATCCCGAGCCTCAATCTGCTCCCCTGCAGCAGGACGATCTCAACAACCTCGTCAATGGCGAGCTCTTTGAGAACCCTCTGCAGCACAGCGCCATTGCTCGCACCGCTGGTACCGCCGGTCCCATTTTCAGGCGCGCACGAAGTGCCACCATGATGGAGATTGGTCCATACCCCCAGAAGTCGCACTCGTGCCCAATTCCCACATGTGGTCGTCTGTTCAAGAGATTAGAACACCTCAAGAGGTAAGCGCCCGCAATTTCCCTCACCTGTGTTTCACTACATCAAGCCCTGTCCCACTTTTATTTTTGTTGTTCTGCATAGACGCTGACCCCGGCGCTTAGACACGTGCGTACCCACACACAAGAACGACCATACGTTTGTCCGTTGTGCAACAAGGCCTTCTCGCGCTCAGACAACCTTGCCCAGTATGTAACCTCCCTCGTTCAGCTCGTCAGCCATCAAATCAAGAGAAAAAGCCACATGCTAACCTGCTCCACCAGACATCGTCGCACACATGAGCCCCGCGCTGACGGCGAGCCGCTGAGCGATTACCAAGAAGAAGACCTTGAAGGCGAAGAAGACCACCTTCAGTCGCTCGAGGACGATCTGTCGCCTGAATCTGGCAACGATTACCTCGCTGGTCTCTCTCACTCCATCAACGACATTCCTGGCCCAACACTAGGAATGTCCATGGCGCCCCCTCAACACGGCTTGATGGCGGGTAGCCACTACTGAGTGCAAATCGTTTTCGCCATCACCAATCCAACCGTCACGACGTCACACATGTGAAATGAGCATCTCGGCGTAGTTCAAGGCGCAGCCATCTAGAAGGATACCTCTGCTTGTTTGTTTTGTTCTTTCTTTTTACTCTTCTCCTTCCATTTTGTGTTTTAATCTCCTAGACCGATGTGTGTCTTGTTTTGGGGCATAGTGTTTGCTGCATTGCATCCCATCCCACCCTGTTCATTCTTCTTTTTCCTTTCTTTCTCCATTTCTCTTCCACCTCGGAGCTAACGGATGGTGTGCAAATCACCAGACATAAGATCTAGAGGCTTGGTGATGACACTACGAACATGAGTACCCTTGCTGTTTTCTTCCGTCTCATCGTTGCACGCTGTTCTTTTCTTTTTCTTTTTTTTTCTTCCTTCATTTCCGCCTTCAGCCTTCCCGTTGTTGTTGCGCCACCGCCAGCGCGTTCATTTGTTCTCGTTGGATATATCCTAGCTGTTTGGCGGCATAGTTTTGCTCACAAAAGTTATGGGTGTGGGGGGGCCTTTAGTTGTTTGGAGACACATATATACACACCATTTTGATTTTGCCGATCAAAGGAGGGAAAGATGTAACAACCTGCGCTGACGCTCGTGCTTTTGTCTTTCCACAAGACTTGTATGGTCTTCTGGTGTACTAATACTTGGAATTACCCTAACATTTACAAATGCATAAAAAAAATTCAGAAATGCTTCGACTTGTTATGTGCGTGTTTGTGTGTGTGCCTTTGAGTGTGAGTGCATCCATTGGTTGGTCGTTTGATGAGATTAATCTTGTCAAGCTCTTGGAAACAATTTCCCATCGGAAGGGGAAATCACTTCTTCTCCCTCTCTTCCTGGCCTTGCGTCTCCGACTCTGACGTCGTATTCTCTTTTATTTTTCAACACTCATTTCCCACCCGCTTCACTTACTCAGCTTGCGGGTTGGAGGCGTGAGCTTATCCCTCTCTCTCTCTCTCT